>DWGJ01004889.1:0-11043 GCA_018246895.1 Aspitha aspitha aspitha
TTGACACACTCATTTGACACACACATACAACGTTCATTGTTTACATTCTGGTTGTCAATGTCAAACAAAAAGTCCAAGGAAATGTCAAAGAATTATTTTTTATTATGGTCGAATTTCGACCAGCAGGCGACCACTAGTTTCAATAAATATCCATCTCCGTGATTGTCAATCTTTCAATGACGCAAGCAACGAAATAATTACATGCGTAAATTACGTGTACGACAGTGTGATTTGGATAAACGAGCATCATAGTACCTGAAACAGCTTAAAAAAGAAAGGGAGAGCAGCCTCGTTGCCGCGATGAGCCTATGTTCCATAAAAGTCGCCGTCAACTCGATTACCGCGTGCGTCACGGCGTTTATCACTCAAATGAGATTACGACGCCGGTGACGTCATCGATACCGTTCTTAAGCGTTGCGTGAAAATTTATCGCGACTCCAGTAACGATTGCCATCATTGTCTTCTGCTTTGAAATTGAATTGTATGTGTATAATTTTTACGTCTAGATAACGAATTCAGGGTCAGGACGATACCGTCCATCGGGTATACTGATAATACTGGAGAATATATCAATTTTCATCCCAATAACTTTGAAGTGGGAAGCTCTTTAAATGGCCAACACAGTTGCAGTTGCGGATAAATGGAAACGCTCATTCATAATCCCGAGGTCCTGACTGAGTCCTAAGGAATAAAATAGCGAATGCTTGCTTTCGTAATATCTTTTAATAGTTGAAAAATGTTCAAAATTTTTAAAAACGTGATATTTCATTCACCTCTCTAATATTCCTACGCAAATTAAATCACAGGCAACTTGAGCCATTTGCATTCCTCTTTAATAACGTTTTATCTAGCATCAATATGGCAGTCGCTAAGCCTAAATTGAAACAAACTTAAAGCTGAGCTAGCGTTTAATAGATATACATATGTAGATCTATTAAGTACTAATTACTAAAAGGTTGGATTTAGTACCCTTACTAAATTTATTTTATAGAACACAACTCGCCTATACGAAGAGAAAAGTAAAATGTGAGAGGAAAGAATTTCCTAAAAAAGGATCTAAAAAAAGAAAAAAGATTCGCTGTCTGGTTTCAAAGTTACTAAAGTTCAATGTCCCATTCGAAACGTCAATGGCACGCAATCGGATATTACGTGTGCCTTATGACAATTGTCAAATTTCCGATGGAAAATTTTCAGGGCCAACGACCTTGAATAATGATCCCAATCGACGAGGATTTATGTGAGGTTTCTCTTCAATATCAAATCAGATAGATCCCAAGGGAATCCGTAAATACTTCGAAAGGTTTGTCGGAATGTGATTGGCTAGTTGAGGCGTATTAGAAAATTAAAATACATATTCATCTTTTTACGATACAACCGTAAGTGAACTACGCGTGAGAGCACGTGTTCAATCATGCGGTCAAATCCTGAACATAATGAATCCTCAATTATTTAAACCGATGTTTAACGCCGTTAGATCTCAACAATTCCTTTTACTTTTCGTACAAATTCAACGAAGGGTTCGCGAGGTCGTCGATCCTGAAAGAAAGTTTCTCGTGAATTGTATCCAGGCGAGATCTTTGTTATGCCAGTCTTTGCGCGATAGGTCTTATTTACTTACAGCTCGACAACCTCCGAAGGGCGAAGTGAGTTGTGTGAATAACCTGACGTCACATCGCGATTTAAGACAATATTTCTTAAATATACTGATATTAATTGATAGCACTTCTAATAATACCGTTAGACCAAACATTACTTGAAGTATTACTCTATATTGATTATGAGTCTATATTGTACGAGTATACATTATCTTATCCAGATTTAGTGACATATATGTATGTTTACATAATATTAAAATATCATACGTAATTTTTTCTTAACGAATTTTTGGTCTTCAGATGATTATCTTCTCGTTACTAGCAAACGTAAATGGAAAATCTTTGTACGTTGACAACCACGTATACTTTTTGTTATTACATAATCATGACTTTAAATTTCAAAGCTTAGACTAATTGTTATCAACGATTAGGGTCGACGACCCGGTTTAATTGACTTCTTGAAGTTTGTTAATAAATTTGAATTCACGTTCACTGCTGTCTTTCAAAGGAAATAAATGTCTGAAGTAAATGATTAATTTTCCACTGTAATGTTTAATTTAGCGATAAGTGGACGGAGATTAAGGAATTTCGTCGTCTTTAGTATTCCGAAGAGTAGCTTAGAGATGTCCAGTGATTTTGATAATACGCTTATTAAAGTACCCTAAATGTCGAAGACAAAGTTTAGTAATGCTACATTTTTTAATCTGAAACCATGCTTGCATACAATTGTCAATTATTATCGCTAAACTAGGAGTGGTTGCGTTTTTTTTTTAACTCTAAATAAAGGATGGTTAATTTAAAGACATTAATCCTTTATGGGTTCCAAATCAACCGAGGGTTCTTCAAGATTGACCATGGCTTATTTTATCGAAATGATTACTTACTTTTTTGGTGATCGTCTTATTTATCATTTTCGCAAACATTTATCTTTTTTGCCTTTTCTATGAATGCAGTGAGAGTCTTCCCTGAACATGTATTGATCGTTATGACTGAGTCGCGCAAAAATGTTGAGCGCGATTACGGGAATTCGTGTTATATTTGAACGGAGTATGCATTTATTATTATCTTCTTCATTCTTATTTGTGTAATATTCGACCGCTAAAAGACTTATTCTTTTGCTTTCTTTTTAATTTTTCATTTATTTATAAATTATTCTCCGAACGCAATGTTGTTTTGAGTGTTGTTGTTACCTGCATTAGTAACTTGAAACCACTTCCTGTATATTGTAATTGTATTTTCTCGGAAGCGAAAGCTTTTCTTGGTTTATTTTATGTAATTCCTTATTCGTTGGTGGTGAAGCATTATGTTTGTTTTAGAAATTTTTACAGTTAAGTACCTACTCTCTCTCTTATAAAATGCAATATACATATTATAACTTTTACAATGGAGCAATACAATTTATTGCTTGCTTTCTAGATATGATCGCTTTATTAACCATACCATTCTCGTTTTAGTATCAATCAAGAAAACCGTAATAATAATAATGTTAGGGTTGCGTCACACTAACATTCAGTCTATGCAAGTTTTGGTATGAATTGAACACCGCGTAAATACAAATTAGGTAAGCAGAATACATTAATCTCTAATGTATTCTGCTGCTGTCGAGATGCCGGATGGTCAATTGCAATAAACGCAAATTCTCACATTGAATGCAATGTTCATTTTCCATTTATGTAATTGCGGTTAATAACAAACACTTCACGCTCATTTAAACTTGAAAGCAAAGCAACATTGGCGGATGCCGTTAATCTAAAAATAACTTGCAACCCAATTTCGTGCAGCGCAATGCTTAGTGATCATAGAATTTTAGCTGCAATCTTTACACTTCGAAGAGCGAGGTCGCACCATCGCTCGCCGTAGATCGAAGCGTTACGTTCGCCTATCTAAGCGGTGTAGGTACATCGGCCGGCTACGAGGTTACATTGTTATCCAATTAGCATTGTTTTAATTAATTAGAAGCGTGGTCGGAAGGTCTTGGTGCCGTGGAGGGGATGGCGCCCGCGAGGTGGCGCGGTGTGCCGTGATCGCCGCTGCCCGCCGTTTCGCCTACGTTAGCCAATGTACGAACAAAACGTGATCGTTATCAGCTGTGCTGTTTATGTATTTAATCATATATTTGTGCAACTACTTACCTACTGCTATATGAAGGGCTACAACACGGTTATATCAATTATTGTAAACCTCTACGAACTTTTAGCTGGTTATATTTGTTATAAAATCCAATAAAAATGTTACAAGTAATGAAATAAATCCTTACTGTTAAGCACCTACATAGTAGATGAAGCACGGCAGGTTTTTAAGGACAGAGATATTTGGCACTCGCTGCTAGAAAGCAGAAGCCTACCCCGTTAGGGACCTGGCGTGACGATATGTATGTATGTATGTACCTACATAGTTTACAATCACGGATGCTAAGAATTATAAAAAACAAGGAAGTTACGACTACGAAAGACGGAAATATAAATAATAAAAGTAGTGTAATAACTGAATACTAAAATAAACATTAAAGCGAAACAGATAAAAATGGTCACAATTTATTTAAAAAAACCTGACCTGACTCAACATTGACGCGAGTGACTAGTCAAGTGTGTTATTCAATTCGATATTATGCGTGAATACATCGACAAATCCAAAAAGCTATGGACGATGAAAATGTCTAGTCTACTGAAAGAAAATTCAGTACAAACAAGCGGTACCTTTGTACTATTTTCTTGTGTATCAAATGATTTCTGTTATGACTGTATAAGTACATGTGTTACTAAACAAATAAATAACAATAAAGCACTCCATAATAGTCCATATGGTTGTTACACAAACACCTTAGTCGCGTGCGCAGTCTTGGCACTGGCGACGTCGACCGCTGAAACCATTGTTGTATAATCGAGGTCGATAATTATTGTCTATTTTGAAATACGGAATTTCACACACACAAATTCGTAAACGTATACATAACGCACACATCCATTTTGAGGAATGTACGTGAATAACAAGTTTATTCGACAATGATATTTCATTACGATTACTTTGTAATTTCATACTTAAGTGTAATTTTCAAATCTACATTAAGAACATATGGGATTCTTTCTCAGGATAACGGTTAGGAAAAACATTGAGATTTTTACACGGTTATTCAATATTTCTTTGTTATTTTCCTCTCAGCGTTATGAACAGTTAGGCACCGATATACGTATATCTAGATTATGTTGCGTATGTACTTTGTATGCATGTGCTGTCTCCTCACAATATCTGTAAAGGCTTTAAGCCTTTACAAATGTGATAAATAAGAAAGTCGTGTCTTTTAAGCGGCCGGACGATAATAAACACAAAAGTATCTATTTCTCTGTTGAGAAAAAAATTGCAGTCTTTGGCCCTTTTGCAAGAAGTCTCTATTCTCAATCAATATCATCCAGAAACAATGAGACCGGAGAGCGCGAACCAAAACCTGGAACGTACTCGTAACACACGTAATTCGGTTCACGGAGCGTAACCGTAAACCTTTCATAATAAACGACCTCCAATGGGAGCGAAAATATAAAAAAAAGAAACCATTAAAACGCTCGTTAAACCTCATCCATCGACCCGCTTTCCCCTTTTGTTTACTTTTATACGCCGGTTTTATATAGTCGAGCCATGCCCGCTCCAGCAAATTGAACGTTTTGTTCTACATTATCCGGCGATAATAAGGCTGCGTCCGGAGTAATAGCGTAATAATGAATTAGTACAGATTATCGTTCGCCTCGTCTCGATCTCAATCGCTACACGGTATTTCGTCATTCGCAACTTTTTCTTGTAAAAGGTTGTTTTCTTTATATTGAAATGTTACGCGCATTCACTGCTAGTTTCCACTACAGATGTATGTACGATCGTATTAACATGATCATTATACCCTTAATCGATTTTTACTTGTGCCTCGCGCTCAATGCATTTTTCTCATCAAATTATATTAGAAAACTAGGTAGGTTGTTTTCTAATCTGCCTATGCCAGTATCGGTTCCTGTTTTAGTAATTTGTATAGTTGCGAGTCCAAATAGAAATGGGCCTTCTATATTTAGCTCCCGCAAATATAACGTGAGTTGCCGATGAATTCCCGTAACTCCCTACCACAACAAGGAATTGCGTGGGACTGAATCGACTTCATCAAGAAAGGAGGCGGGTCACGTGGTGGTGACTTTGAAACGTTCGATGCAGACGTCGAGTATAAGAACACGTGCCCCGCTTCGCTTAGCGGCTGGCAAAACGTGACAGAAAATTCCTTGCGAAACATTGTTATTTCTTGGCAAAGCGCGCATAGCGTCCCCGAGTTTTTTTTCCATCAAAGGGACCACGGCTGCTCGAACTTTTGTCAGAGTATAAAGAAAACATTTTGTACGTCGAGAGCCTCGCGTTCAGACGTGTATGTGAATTGTCGAAAAATTCTCCTCTTCTTCCAAATTTCCCGCGTACATAAATATCGTACGAGTACCTACCAAATGCGTGTAAGTATAACAGAAAGAAAACCGTATCCAACGTGCAGCTCTATTGTCAGACAATTTGAACTTTAGACATATAACGAACATCAACTTTAATTCAGAGCGCACAGGATCTTTGCAATTTTCCAATTATGCACATCGGAACGCATTTGTCTATCGCAACACTGAATGCTGCGTCTCGACTTCGCCCACACGACGTAAACTAAGATTGAATCTCGCTCGTAAATCTTGTGACAATGGTGTTGTTTTTATTCTTTTCCTTTCATATGTATAGGTACGATACTTATCGTCGATATTAAAGATCGCGTTGAAATCGGCCAGCGGCCCGTTGAAATGCATATTCGTCGTTGCGTGTAAATCACATGGAACATGCGAGAAAATCAGCGGAAATCCAGGATCTGCTTCGCGAGAATATGTCGGCGCCGGACTGTCATCTACTTGTCTAAATTTCACCGCGCCGCGCGATCACTCGACGGCCGGGGGCCCGCGTCAGCGCCGCTCGCAACGCTAACACCCAGTATTCCCTCGCGCGCACTAACGACGCTCCTCTGACATAACTCGGCCATGTATTTTGCAACGCGCGCTTTCTATTTATAACACGCCACTATCCGCACCGGACAAAATTAACACCGAAGTATTTTAAAACATCTCCACAATTATAGCACGGTGTCTTCAACCGCTAATCGGGTTTTAAATTTCGTTCACGCACTCTTTCGCGTAATTCATACGTTTGTACGTTTCTACGATCTCTTTTTTTTAAATACATGAACTATATAGTCTTCACAGAAGTTACATTTGCCAATAGAGGGACACCAGATATGAAACATTAATATTAGTAAGCCAGTATTAGTGGAATCAAGGACGTCGCGTTTTTCGCGCTAAGCCGACAATTTACGGAAATGCGAACGTGCGTCGGGGGCGGTGGGCACGGATGGCCCAAAAACGCGTTCCGAAAACGATTATAACAAAGAAGTTAATTAGAAACTGGATCAGCGTGCAGCGCGTCTACCTACCTACCCACTGACTTAGCTTTGTCGTCTCGGTCACAATGCCGACGAGACGGGCGCATAAATAACACGTTTCCTGGTCGAAATGAGATAAAAGCTTTAAATTTTTCAACGTCCCGAACGTTTCCAGTGATTCGATGCAACGCCATCGCGCAACGGCACCAACTCGGCCAGAATAAGCCGCCGTATTCTGTGATTTAATGCCCGGGAAGTTAATACGACTCGTGCGACATTTCGCTTTTGATATTCACATATAAAAACAACACGTAACTAAAATTCAATGTTCACTTTGCGCGCGCCAACGACGTATTGATTTATTGAAAATTTAATTATCGCTTAATATAATGCGCGAACAAAACGCGCCTCGGCGGCGTCATCGTGCGTTGTGTTCGTTTTTCGCGTCGTAAATTAATTCCGAAATTATTTCCGACTCGCTCTGTCCGCAACTTCGTTCGAGATGGATATAGGATACGAGCACTTTCATACAAAATTTTGTCTTTGTTCTACCAATTATAGCCTATAGGATACGAGCACTTTCATACAGAATTTTGTCTTTGTTCTACCAATGATGCCTGCGTTACATTTGCGTATCATTAAATTCAGTTAATAAATTGTGAAATGATTAAATTTACAATTCCATACATATACATATCGTCCCGCCAAGTCCACAACAGGGTAGGTAGAAAGCAGCGAGTGCCAAATATCTCTGTCCTTACAAACCTGCCGTGCTTCAGCTACATTCATCATTCTCTTCATGTTTACACGCCGCTTTCGGACGCTCTTGACTCATTACAATTCCATTTCCAAATAAATCTTGTCTATTTATAAAAACTGTATTGGAAATAATTAAGCTATAGAAATTTGCGTAGAAAAGCAAATGATCATGATTTTTCCAAATAATAACGTATTTTGGTTTTATACGTTTAATATCGATTTGTCATTGGTAACTCTCAGCGGAAATTCTATGTTTATTGCCCTTCTTTACTTTCCTTCTAGATGTTTACTTCAATCGATGTACAACAATGCAATTTGCAGCTAACTGATGCAACTATATAAGAATATTCGAGTACAAGGCGTAAATAACTGAATAAGCATCTAATCGGTAAACAACAAACGGTATTGTTGCATTAATTGAAACTTGCCATGAAATTAATTAGATTAGCTTATAAGATACCAGAAAAAAAAAATTCATTTGAAACATTTATAAAATGATAGCTAGGTACCTGAAAGTCCCCATTTTCAACGTTGCAAAGTATTCACGCCTTGAAACAATTTATCATCCTATAAAATGCATACGATTACGTACGCTTACATCAAATAAGTTTTGTGTATGCAGATTAATTCTTAACGCGTTCTGAGTACGGCCGTAGTTTACGAAAGCGAGCTTCTGGTAAACTATAAACCCAATATCACGCACTAGGTACAATTTGTGATCAGCGAAAATAAACCCTACATTCAGTAGATTGATTAGTTTTAAAGACATAACTCCAAGTCTCCAAAGCAGCAGCCATGAATAAAGCGCCACCGGAAGACCTCTTTCTTTCCAAAAGGCTTAAAAGGCGATGGAATCAGAGCAAACAGACGGGTTCGCTAAAATATCATATTTATCATTGAATATTTAAAATATCAACATTATTTTATACTATGACAGTGTTCTTCAAGTCGCAAGGAAATCGAAACATCGCATCGCAACGCGCGTACGGAACTTATTATATAGAAAAAGCTCGAGGAAACCGTTCAGGATGGTCGTATTTCTACGTAGGAAATCGTAATAGTGTGTCGGAAATTGACGCCTTGACCCAGTTGTCGCGAACGGCAGGCACTAGCGATTTGCTAGGTCGGGGAAAAGTGCAAGGTGTGTGCATAGACAATGTACATCTGTTATGTATATAAAAATCCCGTATCACGACGTTCGTTTGCGATAATCTCCGAATCCACTGAACCGATTTCAATGAAATTTGTGTTTAAATTTAGAATAACTTAAAAGATAGGATTTTTATCCAAATTGATAAATAAATAAAATCAGTATTTTCTGATAGGTCCTCAAGTATGTAGTATAAATTTCTTTATCATCGCGTCGCTGATTTATTATTTAGATCCGAAACATGCACATTGGCTTCGTAAGTATATAAACTATTTATACATATTTATTATTGTAGTTTAATAGCAGTCTGATTACTACATATATACCTACATATAACACTGGCTATGTCTGGCTTGGGATCAGATTAACTTTTTGGAAGTTGCCCCATTATTATTTCCACTACTTTGGATTACGTTGGATTATTTTTTTAAAAATCATTTAGTACCTACCTAATTAATTAACAATTTAAAGTTATAGATTATTCCCCATCAACATCAATAGAAATTAATAAGACCCATACCATAAGACCCATAACACAGCTGGCGCAAACTCAGTCGATATACATTTGAAGTATTGTTATTACTCCTAATACATACAATCCGACGCACGGAACGGTAGTAGGTGTAGTAGGTAATACGTCTCGAGTTGATTGATAACGAAAGGAACATCTTAAAGAACACTACAATTATTTATTGTTATGCGTTTGTTGTTTTCGTTCCCTGTGAAAATTCCAAGAAATGCCATTAGGATGTGTTAATATTAGTTATCCAGGCATGTTCTCATGATGTCTTAGGGTGCGTTTCCACCAGGGATGTGCGAGGATGCGTAGCGAGGAATGTGTTTGTTAAGATATCACCGCACCTATTTCGTATGCATATAGATATATGTTATGTTCGCTCTGTCGTGCGGAAAATTCTATTTGAATATTCATTTACATATCTCTAATGAAGATAGGAGTATTTTTTGTTATTAATCTTACCTTTATAGTACGGTGGAAGAACGTTTATTTTTGTTATATGTTGACAGGCTACCGTTCGGCCGTTTAAAAGGAAGCATATATGTAGATGCATCCTGAAATGGACCGTACACAGAGGAAATCTTTATTCACCCTTGACTTTAAGAGTCCTTTTAGAATAAAAACCTCGGTAACCCTTCTCTCCGCTGCCGGACGACTCCGGGATCTCAACACAGAACTCATCGATGTTGCCACTTAATAGTCCCGAGTTATATATTTTCAATCAGTAATAAGTGCGTTGTGAAGTACACTAGATAAATTCCAGTCCGTTTATTCACGTAATCAAAACCGCGTATGGTATGTATGGTATGTATGGATGGAGAACGAGGAAGCGTATTCCGTTTCATCGGTCGCGCAAGTGGGAATACGCCCACGTGTCACCTCTTTCAATGAACGGCAATATATAATAATACACGTGCGCATTCATTTCCATCGCCACAGAAAAATTATCTAAAGGTCGGGTGTTTGGGGAGGGTCGAAGACCGACGGTAGCCCTCGGCAATTAGACTTGTAGGTAGGTCCCTTTGGAGCTGTCTAATCTTGTACATATGTACGAGTATCTACGTATTAAAATGTTCCGATTATTGATTTAGACGCTTCAACTTAAGTTCCAATGTTTCGAAAGTATACGCTGTGGATGTATTAGAAAAATTCACTTGTTATGTTGCAAGTTATTTACATTTATGTTGTGTGTTACATTTTAAAGATTTGCAGTAGAGATACGAACAATATTGTAATCGTATTTCGCAAATGAATTTATCACCATGACGTTGCGTATTGTAGCGAGCGCTAAACTCATTCATAATAATAAATTATTGAGTACATTACGTTAACGCGTGTGGGCGCTGAAACAGCTTCCACTAGCTCACGCTGCCTACATAATAAACTTCCTGTTCCGAGCGCAGCGTTAGCGCCAATCAACGAACTGAACTTACACACACACACGCGCAATCACACATCGCCACATCTTTAAATTAAATAAATAATTAAATAACCGGGGATAATTCCACACACGGCTGTCTGAACCCAAATTAGGCAATTTAATGCCTGTGTTATGGTGACCGGACAGCTGATAAACATACATATATACATA
>DWGJ01004890.1:0-11041 GCA_018246895.1 Aspitha aspitha aspitha
GTTAAATTGATATTTATGTTCACTTCAATTAGACAGGTTGCACCCGCGATAATTTGATGTTGCACCCGCGATCAGTTGAAAAGTGAATAAATAATTGTTTATTGTTGTATTCTTTACAGTTTTTACTTTATGTACTTGGATAATTTAACACCTTTCGACATATCAAGAAATAATATATAAAATGTATCACAATTAACAAAGTTATAAGTTTTTGGTCTACGATCTGGAATGGTAGGGCCAAATCTGTTGCACCCGCAATGGCAATTCGGACCTTCCTCCAGGTTTTTTAAATTTTATTTTAAAATTTTTGTAACGTTATATAAAAAGACCATATTAAAATGTACTCCTTCAAGAATAATTTAATTAAGAATCTTTTTTTATTTAACCACGTGAAACTAAAACATGCGTCTAAATGTTGCACCCGCGATAATGGAATGACCCTTTACTGTATGCGCTGTCGATTGTGGTCATCTTCCGTCTACATTAAATAGCATTACAATATAAAATTATTTACAAAAGAAAGGAAATGTGAAATGGTATTTTTATTTAATGCACAAAAATACATGTCGCAAGATTGACAATTTAAATATCTAATCCATATCATAGTCGCTTAGTAAAAACCTAATATTTTGCTAACTACACGCAATTTGATACAGATTAATTGTTTATAATTTCCTATCATCTATCTTAACAAAAAAGGTTACATACCTCACCCCACATTGTATCTACGTTTTTTAAAGAATTAAAAACAAATAGTAAACCACAATATTACAATTCACCTTATGTATAGAAATAAATATGTATCTAATATTGTTAGGATTACTGTCCAATTTTACATTAAATTTATTTATAATAACAACCAAACCAAAAGTGTATGTAGTAAAATACTTGAAACCTAATTTAGATTAATTCAAGATCAATGATTATCAATATATATTTTTTTATGGCTGAAAATTTATAAATATATGTAACTTAAATTAAGCTCTGACTGAGATTATCAAAATAGTCATTCTTGCACAGTACATTTAAGGATTTGAGGTAATGACAGTATCGGTTGTTTCTTTTACTATTGTTAGAAGTCTTAGCTTTTTCAATTCTACAAATATTCCTACATGTAGCCCAATAGTCTAGCGCCAAAGCTCGCCGGTCTAAAGAGCCAGACGGATTCAAGCTGTTTGTTAGAATCTTATGTCGTGACACCACTTTATCTCGGTCCCTGCAGACAATAATAAAAACAATGTATTATGATTTTTATGACTTTCAATGAAAATAAATTACATTTTTAATACACTAATTTGAAGCTTCTGCATTCTACGTGTCATGAATAACCTTATTAAACATGTATATAAACATTATAGTTTTATATACATATGGACATGGAGGGGGTTTTAATTAGCATTTATAGTAATATTAATATTCATAAACATACATTTCATATCAGCTGCCCAGCTGGGCAGTTGTCATAAATTTTTTTTTTTAAATAAGTAAAATAAATGTAGGTATAACTTTTTTCCTTCCTATCTTCCTTTAAATACTAACTATTTTTTAATGGTTATCAGTTTATGTAATTATTTTTACAATATTTGCCCTAATTGGGATTACAATATATTATGTAATATGCAAGTACAATACTTCAAGTATAGTGCACCATCTAATGCCAATATTATAATTATAGTTTGAGACTAATGCTGTTAAAACAAACTCATAAGTTGTCATTTAATGTAAAGTTAAGCAAGCAATGAATGTATCAAATCATATAGAACATATAGCACTCTCTAATACAATATTTAGTATAATAATCAAATTAATGTTACTACATATTATACTGACCTGTGTAGTGACATATTGGGATAATTAATTTCAGTCTTAATATCACATTCTAAGACTCTTTGGGCTTCAGAAATACCCTTCGTCATGAGTTCAAATGCAATGTTGTTTATACACTCATTATTTCTATTATAACTAGCAAGGTTCTCATTGTCAATTACACTTGCACTCTCATAAGAATACCATGGTCTTAAAGTGGTATTAACTCCTCCATTTAGGTCTGAATTTTCTAATAAATCTGTAACCGACATTATATTAAGCATACCAGCTATCACATTTAATTCCTTGGTGTCACTAGATTTGCCACTTTCACCAGGCTTTTCAATAGGATTATTCTTCTTGTGTTTTGTCGAATAATCTAATATATCTGGTAAATTCCACCAAATACTAAAACTACTTAAGGAACTTAAAGGATGCAATAATTGTAACTGTTTCTTCACATAATACTTTAATACAATATCATCGGAATTAGTCATAACTGTATTCTGGTTGCACCATCCCTCACTCTCCGACCAAGACATACATGAATTTTCATCATCTGCATTGAGTTTAAGAACTTCTCTTTGAGATGTTACTGGACTATCTGTATCAGCTAAATATTTATGTGAGGTAACATAAAACTGTAAGTAGTTAATTGTTTTCCTAATGTCACCCTTAAATAATTCTAATGTTTTTGCCCCCAAACCTGGGCTACACATGTTACTATCCACTAAACACATTATATCCAGCCAAGTACCAAGCATTTTCGGTAAGAATGGTCGCATCTTTATAATTTTCGCCAGATGTAAAAATTTCTGTAAATGTGGACAAGTTACAGATGATGCAACTAATATTACTGGTCTCTTAGAGGTCTGGATCAACTGTGAAATAGCAGAACAAAATCCATCATCTTGATCAAACACTATATCTGCATCATCTATTAAAATCAAAGACATTCCAGGTCTATTTTCTTGACCAGATACATCATTGGACACTTCATTGGTAGTGTCGACCTTCTTAGTGAAATCTTCACTGCTTTTCTTTTTTTTACCTGGCTTTTTCATAGTCTTTGATCCCTTATTCCGATATGTCTCTGTTGTTTTTGGAAAACATTCTGCGCCACTTTTCCCTCTATCAACCTTATGAGACTGCGTAGCCTCTTGCAAATCTTGTAGCATTATTTTGCCAGTTCTTTTTGTGCTTGCATTAACTTCAATAACCTTTATTGCCAATTCTGCAGCAACAGCATATACACTAAGTGTCTTACCACTACCAACTGGCCCAGTTATTATTACCGAATTATTAAAATTTTTCATTGTTTCTTTGCTGTCTGCATCAGATTGATAAAAGTCTGATGAATCTGTTCCATCATCTTTGTTTAATTTTGATTTTGCATTATTTTCAGTCCAGGTCACTAACCATCTTCTTAGTTCTTTCATACTTTCGAAATTACCTATGACTTGTCTCTCTGCTGTAGGTTTATATTTATCTGACCAATTTAATTTATCAGGATTAATGTTATAACTATCAACTATATTATTAAATATTTCTACACTGTTGTCCAGGTCTGGGTAAATACAATCCCTAAATTCACCTTTACTTTTTCCTCTTAATAAGTGATATGTACGATAGACTGGAAATTTTGGATAAAAGGTTTTGATATCCTTTAAAATTAATTCAACATTCTTATTGAACTTAGGCAAACCATGGTCTACTAATATGGTTCGGTCTAACAATCTTTCAAACAAGTTGTCTGTATCTTTCATAAAAATATCTTCAGTGGAATTCATATCAATTAAGTCAAACAAGTTTTTGATTTTAAAAGTATTTACATAAGACAAGTTTTGGACATGAACAACAGTATGAAATTCATCAGGCACAGTCAATACATTTGTTTGTTGAATAGTGCTTTTCTTTACTTGCCTTGGTACGCCACTATGCAAAAATTTTTGTTTGGCTTCCAGTGCAACTGGATCAAGTTGAGTTTTTACAAATATTGGAGCTAATTTAGTTGCCTTTGAAGTGGCCACAGTTGTTTTAGTTTTAGGTTTGATTAACCTAACCTCCTTGTTCTTTTTAGGATTTCTCTTAATTTCATAGAGCTTGGTTCGTTTGCATTCTACGTTTTTTCTATTCATTTTAGAATTCTCATATACAGTCATTTCAGAGCTATCATCAGTCATTGCTTTTACAGTCCTTTGACTATCACATTTTTCCTTTCTTTTCTTTTTTGGGGTGAAAATATGAAGCTCTTCATCTGAACTTGTTAGTTGGAAGTCATCTGAGTATTTCACAGGTCTCTTGGAATTTCGTTTTGGTCTACTATCATCTTTTTGTGTCATTAAACCATCCACATTTTCATTCCTTGTTACCTTACCATCATTTACATGCATTTTGTGACTGTTATAATTTGGATCAAAATCATGGGACTGAGGCTCACAAATTTTATTTTTATCATCTGTCACAGTGAAATTTATTACGTGATTTGATTTTTTGGTTTTCTTTATTGCAGTAGTTTTAGAAGATAATTTCACCTTTATGATAAAATTATCACTCTTCTGAAAATCAGTCTCAATATCATCTTGTGAAGTTTCAGAATCTCGCAAATCTTTATTGATTTTTTGAAAATAGCAAAGCATGTTTTCTTTCTTTCTGATAGATGGTGACAACTTTTTTAAAAATTCTTCATCTTCTTTGGATATACTTTGTATTTTTTTGGAAGGACTTGCTTTTAAATCTTTAAACAGATTGAATGTTTCCAAATTCAGTGTCGTGTTATCATTATCCTTTTTTCTTTCTTTATTCTCTCTAACATCTGGATTAGTTGGGGAAACTGGCTTGTTATGTAATTTTTCATTACAAGGTTTCATTCTGCCTTTTTTACCATTTTTTTTCTTTACATCCACAATTATATCTTTTAACCTTATTGCCCGATCTTCCATTTTTCTTTTTATGTTTTCTTCGCGATACTCCTCTATTTCTAACTTTTTCAAAGACCCCTTTGCTTCTGCCATTTTGTTTAATGATAAAATTCTTTTAGCCTTAAGGTCACTTTTTTCTTTTTTTGTTTGCAGTTGACACTCATCTACACACTTCTCTTTACCAGGTGAATTGCTACCAATGCTTTTATTTTGTGAGTCCATTAATACCTTAAAAGCATCCATTTGTTGTTTATCCTGATCACTTTTAGATGTAATGGTGATTATTTCATCTTCTATCTGATCATTGTGTATATTAGGTGTTATAGACACCAACTCAGTGGTAGTTTTTTTTAGTCGAACCATTTTAGAGAGATAATTGTATGGTCTGTTTTCCTCAGTGACCCTGTCTTTTTGGGTAATAATATTTTGATTATTTGGAGACTTAATTCTCAAGGAACTAATTAAAGTTTGTGAAACGTCTACAATGTCTGGATCTTCTTGGCCATCTCTACGAAGTTTGTATTTTTTCAATTTCTTTTTAAGCGCTTTATTACATTCAGGTTTGAAAATGTTTTCTCTAGACTTGAGTATATGTTTGCGGCAATATCTCGGCACGTTATCGGCTTTAAGACATCCTCTATCAATTAACAAAGTAGACATCACTCACCTATAAATAAATCTTTATATATTAGTATGAGACTACACTGAAGAATTTTTCACGGATAATATAAATATTCGACGTGTTTATGTACCAACCATTCATTGTGACAAAACTTAAATGTGGTATCAATATAAACACACTAAGTCAAATAGATACAATTATATGATAACTGAAAACGCGCACTAATAAATTCTTTAAAAAAATCGTTGCAAATAGACATTCAAAGAAAATAAGGAATAAATTGGCGCCTTCAATGAATGTACAATGAATTAAACGCATTCAGTCAGTCAGACTGACAACTGGACATACTACATTGCCAGGTTCTCTTAACAGTCCAACAAAAAATTTTAACAGTCCAACAAAAAATTTAATCCTTTTATCAATCTTGTATTTGGAACAATAAAAGAATACTATTTTAATTTTTTTTACCCGTATGTTGGATTTTTTATCAATTATATTTATTTTGAATCATATATCTGTTTAATTCAGCTATGGTACTTAACTGCTTACTTTTGCCCGTTTCTCTAAAGAGCGATTCAAAAAGTACAAACTGTCTAGTTTACAGAAATCTAATCTAGCAAACCCGAAACAGAAGTCGGAACGAGCAAATATATCACGTTTTAGCCGTAGCTATTTAGGATACTTACATAAAGTCCTTCAAAATGTCGTCAAAAGCCCTCGCTACTCCTTTCATTCGTCATGTTACGGTAAAAACTTATATAATTTGGTACAGTATTTTCCTGTAAGATTTTATACTCTTATGTCAAAACCTGTTATGTAAAAGCAAATTACTAGGTAGTAATGGGCTACGTTTACTAGGCTTAAATACAATTATTGTGGTTTATAGATAAGGGGATACGCACAAGTCGCACCTGCATTACAGAAGGATGCCCGGATTCAAAGCTCTGTGCTGCCTAATAAAACATTCGTCGCAGCCGTTGATAATGGTTCACCTGTAACGCGAGTTACAGTGGCATTCAAGTGAGTTTTTTTTATCTATTTTTAAGTACTTCAATATAGCAGAAAATTGGTCCTATCAATAATCCAACACACTAAGAGTATGAGTTGCTCACACATCTAAATGATAATTATTTGTTTACTGGTTTAGTCAACTTAAAATGATTTTTTTTCTGCTATCTAAATAAATTTAACATTGTATATGGTCAATATATTGTTGCCTCCATTCTGCCAGGGCTGGTTCTCGCTATGAGCCACTAACTGAACTGGGCCTGTCGCATGTGCTTCGTTCTGCTGCTGGGTTCACTACGAAGAATTCCAGTGCATTCATGATTTCCCGTAAACTTGCACAAGTTGGTGCAACTTTTTCAGCATCTGGTGATCGTGAATTTGTGTATTACACACTTGAGGTGAGTCTTTAATGTTATAAATTAGCAAATGGTAAATAATGACACACAACAGAGAATATGTAATGTGAACATTTTTTAGAATATAAAATTGTACAAACTCTTAAAAGATTTTGGATAACTCATAAATATTTTGTGTTAATAACACTGCCAATATTCTACTAACATAATAAACACAAACATGAATGGAGGATGGATCTCGTTACTTTTTCACATGAAAAGAACTTAACAGATTTCCATGTAATTATCTATACTAATATTATAGTGCTGAAGAGTTTGTATGGTTGAACGTGCTAATCTCAGGAACTACTGGTTCAAATTGAAAAAATATTTTTGTTCTGAATAGTCTATTTATTGAGGAAGGGCAATAGGCTATATCACATCACACTATGACTAATAGGAGTGGAGCAACAATAGCAAATGTTGCAAAAATGTTGATTTCCACTGGAGAGAAGCCGCGAGCACAGCTAGTACCTTATACATGAAAATAATGGTAATATTTCACAATTAATTCACTCATAGTCATCTGATTCCATATGAAGCAAATCCACAGTTATAGTATCCAAACAGTTATTAATTTTTAATACCTAGGCATAGAACTAATATACTTATCACATAAATATTTGCCAGCATTGAAAGGGAAGTCAAAATTTCCAGTTCAGCTATCTCTTTCACATACTGGTGGGCCTTTGGGCCAGTATTTAATTTCAATGTCATGTCAAAGAAAGTACAGAGATTTAGATTTATATAGACATACTAGTGGACCTGACCACACGTTGCCGTAGTTATACATGTCAAATAATATAAATATGTCAAATATTGTATTGTTATATTTTGTTATATATTGTTATATTTTTACTAGTGGAACTGACCACGCATTGCCCTGGTTACATTATGTCAAATCAAATATGACAAATATCGAGCGTTCAGAAATTTATTTTATGTAAAAAATTATTGACAATTGACATTTGTTATTTATTTTATAAAAACTATCCTATCTTTTAAGTTGGACAAATAATAGATATGTACAAAATTTCATTGATATTGATTCAGTGGTTTTGGAGATTTTCACAAACAAACATTGTGACACAGAATTTTTATATATATAAGAGATAACTGTGTATTAATACATGAAGCAAAAACTTCAGACCCCTTTTTATGAATATTGCGCAGACAGAGGAGTATGAAATTTGGCACACTTATAGTTTATGTGTAGAAGTGCAGAACATTAATATTTTTCAATAATAATACCTGTAAAGTACAATAAATCAATAAATAAAACATTACACACTACTATGTGTGTGATATACACACACATATGAAAATATAATAAAATGTTAATTGTTTACATTCTGCTTGTTAATGTCAAACAAATGTCAAAAAATGTTTTTAAATCTCTATAATTAAACTTAACCATTTGTGGTACTGTTTGTGTTTTTTAATTAACATGAATATTATCAGAAAAAATTATACATGTTAAAATTTAATAATTGTTTCAATGATCTACGGTCGATTTTCGGCCACTGGGCAACCACTATTTATATATAACTACCCCAATTAATGATTTTAAATGAGTATTAAATAATTATGAAAATGTAAACACTTGTGATAGTATTTTGTATTGCAACATTCATTTCATATTTACAGGCTACCCAAGACCACCTTCAGAATGCCCTGGAATGTCTGAACCATATAGTATCGAATCAGGAATTCAGACCTTGGGAGCTCAGTGACAATATTCCCCGCCTAAAATATGATTTGGCTTCATTGCCACCTCAGGTAAATAGTATTAACAGTTCATAATTTGTGTTGAAACCTATATAAATTGTATGCACCAAGTTGCTAAATATACTGATGAATCTGTTATTTAATACATTATTTTTATGTTCCAAAAATTGTATTTGGCTCTTCTTTCACAAGTAAATGCTTTTTTCTTAAGTTTATTTGTATGTTCCCAAAATGATAATGTTAGTTTTGATCATATGCCACCAAATCTTGCTGTGTTTTTGTTTTTGTCTGCACTAAGCTCCCTTATTGGCTGAATAATTTGACAAAACTCATTGGCAGGAAGAGAACTTGTTAGAGACTTAAAATACTTTGTCTTTATTAGTTCTAGGTATGCAGCAATTAATAATTGGTAATTGCTTATTAAATAGTACGAGTATATAATGATGATGATAATGATATCCTTTAGTCCCTCATCAGAGACATAGGGCTCGAAGAAGCTTTTTCCATTTGGCACGATCTTGTGCGGCATCCACCAGCTTGTCCCAGTCTAGTCCGGTCGAGGCAGCCTCTTTCCGACGGATCGCCTCCAGGTGGTACGAGGGCGTCCCGGTCTTCACTTACCGCCTATTTGCCACTTAAGGCCTTGTTTTGACAAGTGAGTGTCGGGTCTTCTGAGCATTTGCCCAATCCAGCGGCATTTCCTGTTGCGGATTTCCTTTTCAATTGGGTATAAAATATACGTATATTGAGTATATAATACAAGCAATAAATAGGAAAATCATTCTGACATCATATTGTTTATCAGTTATAAAAATAAATGTCATTGTAATTTAATTTAATTGTTCATTGCCTTCTGTAGCAGTCAAATGTCAACCTACAGCATTACAGCAGTTAAATGTCATCTTTCACTTGTATTAGTGTTGACCTCGCAATCCATGAGTTTCTCAGATCATCTGTATCAAATATTAAACGAACATCAGTCTACTTTATATCATGGCTATAATTGAAGTCCTTTTTTTGTAAATATAAAGAAGTGATGCTGAAGATGCAGAAATTTTTACTTGGGGCATAGTAATCAAGCAAACTCAAAATCAAAATTGTCACTATTGTATCCATTCTATTGATTAATTAGCAACTAAAATGACAACTAGCATGTGTCACTCTGGCCCCGCCTAACTTTCTGTTCATGTGGCCACCTACTTTAAATCCGCATCCGCAAAAAATCGGTATTAACTTATATGGATGCAGATGTCTAAACAAATAGATGCGGATGTTTCGCATATTCGATGCAGATGCAAACTTTGGCAACACATTTCTAAGTAGTATTCTGTTTATTTTATATAGTAGTTATTATGACAAATTAATAAATTTCCACAGGTACGTGCGGTAGACCTCCTACACAAAGCGGCATACAGACGTGGTCTTGGAAACTCACTCTTCATCTCACCTAAACGTATGGGCAGTGTCAGCTCGGAGTCACTGCAGCATTTTGCTTGCTGCAATTTGACTCCAGGCCGTTGTGCTGTCACTGTAGTTGGTGATAACCAGGTATATCTTAATTTATTTTAACTACAAACATTTTGACTGTGGTCTTATGTTCACACATTGAGGATGGTAAAACCATCCTTTCATCAACCTTGTTTGCTAACTAAATTATAATTTGTTTTGCAAACTTTGGCAACACATTTCTTTCTTTGGTAATTGTATATTAAGATTAAGAAACGTGCTTAAAGCATCATGCTTCTTTAACAGGAACGGGCAAGCCTTATTGCACAATCTCTGCAACTGCCTTCGGGTACTAAGGGTCAAGAAGAACCTTCTATTTATTGTGGTGGTGAACTGAGGTAATCTTTGTGGTTTATATACAGATAACTAGAAACTAAACCAATGAGCCTGAAGCATGATTTTCACCTGTAAAGAAAACCAAAACAAACAATCCACAGCTGCGGGTATGTTGGTTGGTGCGCTCAAATGTGAAACTGTGTAGAATATTTTAATATGGTTAATGTCAATGGGTCGGTTGAATTATGAGGAAATGACATCAGAACATCAGCAAAGATCTATTTAGAGACATTTTTCACTCAAAGATTGCAAGTTTTCATTTAGTAATGAAGGTGATCATGTCATACAACATGAAAAGATAGACAGGGTTGGTATTATAATTTTTTTTGCTGTTTTCCAACCTTTTTGTTGTTTCATTGGTATATACAAGTCTCCTTTCATAGTAAAATTGTATAGGCTTTACCCAGGCTGGCCAAAACTGGATTGACACATAACAACACCTCAGAAACCTTATTATTTCATAAAATCACTATGGTGTGCAGGTTTTTGGGCATGTTTTCCTCCATTGATATAGAAAGTGATATTTAAATATTCGTTATAAAATGCACGTAATTATTCCACGGTGGGCACCTGGAATTGTACTCAAACCCCCTGCAGTGGAAGACTAGACTAGACTATAACTGCTTCTGATTTGTATATGAGATACTAGCTGTTGCCGCGGCTTCGCCCGCCTTGAAATCAATGTGTCACCAAGTTTTTCCCGGGTAAATGCTGACTCC
>DWGJ01004891.1:0-11039 GCA_018246895.1 Aspitha aspitha aspitha
ACATTCTGGTTGTCAATGTCAAACAAAAAGTCCAAAGAAATGTCAAAGAATTATTTTTTATTATGGTCGAATTTCGATCAGCAGGCGACCACTAGTTATTATTATGATACCATCACACCCGGTCTTTAAAGGGGTATGTTTAGAGCACCAAGTGCCAAATATTTAGTATTATTGTGTAATTTTAAAAAAATCAACTGTATTTATTTTATTTGAGTAGCCGATAACAATATCGAATTAATATTGCCCTGGTCAAAACTAATTATTGCCAGTCTCGTGCGCTAATGTCTGTACTGTACCTACATATTAAATTTCATGGGCCTTATTCGGCTAGAAGCGGGCTATCTTTAAATAGTATTATACGAGTAATAAAAGCAAACAAGGATGTTTATAAATAAAATAACGTGAAGTGGCCGCAGTTTGTAATTCGAGCTGTTATCACGTGCGCTTATTTCTCGAACTTGCTTAATCCTTGATGCTTGACAACTTCGAAACCTTGCGAATAGGGAAACGTTATCCGAACAGTATTGTGTTGCAATGCCATAAACTTCCTAGGTTAATATTAGTTCCAGTTTCAATTCATTATGAGATAAGTATGATAAAAAGCGTTGCTAGTTCACTAAAAATAACTGCCACTTAACCTAAACACCTAAATTGTAATATTAAAAAAATGTAAACAACATATCTGTATTCGTTATTAGGCTATATATTTTTTAATTTAATTTAATATTAACACTATGTTCAACATACCGAAGTTAACGTAGGTAAATATTTACATAAAAATAAACTTATTTTATCAGATTAATATTTGTGTATTTTTAAAACGTAAAAACAAAATAAATTATTTAAGATTTTCACTTGTTAACACATTATGAAATGCTTGATATAGTATTAAATGACGACACTAGTTATAGTATAGTTTTCCAATTTTGACATCATAAGACTACTTGACATTAAGCAGAACATTGGAATAGTGCCATTCTGTTGTAACTCTAGATAATGCCGCGATCTTCACCAATTGGTCAAGCTTGTCTACAATAACAGCCACATGACGCTCAATAACTTTGTTTACGAAGACTACCTGAACGGCAAGGTCGGAGCACTTATACCTAATTTAAACGCCATTCTTGCCTATCAAATTGCAATACACATACTATAGTGCTGTTGCAATCATAACGATACTAATTTCTTAACAATGTTAATTACTACATATCATAATGCGATGGCTGATTATATTACATACATATTTTATACGTAAAGATCATTCTCGAAGCTTTTTGTCCAATGCATATAGTTCGAAATATGTAGAAACAAAAAGTTTTTGTCGTCTCGCTGCAGTGATTCAGTTTTTTGCGAGCACCCGACTTATCCGCAGCATAAACAACCGGACAGGTATCTGCTTCATTCTCCAGAGGCTTGGTACTCGTAATAATATCCTTTATAAATCTGTTCACACAGGATAATAAGAGTTGTCGCGCCTTTATCTGTCCATAGCACATAATTGAATCTATCGCTGCTGGATAGCATCGCGGACCTCGCACTTGAATGGCCTGAAGTTTCGTTTTACTTACTTTACACTAGCATTTCAAAGCTATTGTATATGTAGACAATAACGAAGTCGAACGCACCTATTCTTTTAATGAATGCCTTGCAGTAAATGCATGAATTTATGGACTTTTACTGCCAAAGGCTTTAAAATAAGTTATGGCTAACTCTGAGCTTCACTAGATGTAGTGGAATGCAGTCGAGGCAGGCGCATTGTGTTCAGTTATCTAAATACCACAAGGCGGTGCTAGCAGTTTTAAATAGTAAATACTATTGACCCAACCGCGTACGGTTCTCACAAGTTCACAACCGACGCATAACAGTCTGCACTTGACCTAAACGGTTAATGCAAATTCCTAAATAAAAACATAGGCTAATATGAATAACACAGTAATTTTAGTGATCTCGTAATAAATAGCTTTTTTAACATTATCTATAACTTCAAACGTGATTATGTAGAAACTAATTCAAATATTTACCAGATTCGATTTCATATGTTTGCTTAGTGTTACTAAAACTGTTGTAATATCAAAATAAACAGCTATATTTGTAATGATAAGTGCTATAGTAACACAGTCAACTAAATAAAATTAACTACATAATTTAGTTTAGTTCGGTTAGTGAAATATTAAAACTTGCACCGTAACCCAAACTAAATGTTATGCGGACAAGTATACCGTAAATACTCACAAACTTTTGAATTTTCGCTCTCAAGGACTACTAATCTCTTCATCTTAAGTAGGCAGTTAGTGCTAGAAAAGAATAAAGAGCACTGCATAAATACCGTTGCAGAGATTCAAAGAACTCTGCGTACAAACTGAGCTGAGGGTACCGACAGTGTACTGTGTTGTGTAATGCGATTTGTTTAAGGGAAAGGGTTGAACCGCCAACATTAAAAGACCTTCAAAATTTATTTAAGCGACGTTTAAAGAGCCTAACGTGCCCCTACTCGACAGTTCTTATTACGCTGGCTTTATGAAACCAAACATATGAATAGCGACAAGTCGTTATTATAGTCAACAAGAAAGGCACCCACACAGGTGCACATTCGCGTTATAGCGTTACTTTTTGTACAAAAATATAATAGGGGACCTAAAAGACGGTGCCCAGAGAACTAATTTTTTTTGCTTTTCAAGACTACCTCTTTCAATAATACCATATAAAAATGTCAACTTATGCAATGATAACATATTACGTCGCGTTTATTGTTAGGTAATTGAGTAGGTACATTTTTCTCGACTTTATTTTGGTTCCACTGTGGTAAAATCTTCTCACTATGAGTATGAGAGCAGACCGGTGTCCAGCAGTGTGAACATTAATAAAGAAATTAAAAATTATAATGTGAATTACCTTCAGTAGGGATATAATTGTCACCCTGTTGTATTTGAATATCTATTATCCTGCAGTTTGTCTGTCTGGCTCGCTCAACGTGAGTACATACCGGTCTATTGATTTGAAGTTACGAGGGGGCGTGATTCGACCGTAACTTTATCCCTATGTATCAACATCTACTGATCAACTGTCTGTTTACAATTTTTGAATAACCAACCCACATAACTAGCAAAGATTACTTTACTTTTCTCTGCTGAAGTCGTAAGACGAGACAACAAGACATTTTCGGTGACTGTCTGAAATATTTGAGTTAATTTTATGAAACGCATCAATGGCAGATGCGTTGATACCGTTTATGAACGAATATCGAAATGAGGACTGCTTTCCGATATAATCGAAGCCTGTTCAAAATGGATTCGATCATCTAATAGCGCTTTTTCGTAGTTGCAAGAATACCTGACGATTTGTACACATTTCGCAAGCTTTGTAGAGCGAACGTGTCGGGCCAACCATTATGGATAGCTCTTTTAGATGTCTCACAAAGATTATGATGTTGTTTCATCAATCTGAAATACAGCCTGGATAACGAAATGTTATTCATTTTTTTAAGAATAACATTCCAACTTACCGTTACACTTAAGTAAAACTGTGTTAGCAACTTCTTAATAGCCTGAACTCACCTTAATAGACTTCTATTACATGGACGTTTTAAATGCATTAGTAGAGTAACAAGTTTTTTAGCTTTCAAGTGTTATCCGATTGGGATAAATGTAATATTTAATTATTACAATTTGAGGATTCGTTCATTACTTATCTTAAATGGCGTTGGGTTCTGATAAAATTAATTGTCGCTATTTGTGTTGATAATCAATTTATGTATTTTTTGCTTTAATTTCATAGGTTGCTATTTTGTAATTAATACTTTAAACATAAGTATTATGTAAAGATATAATAATACATTTTTGATGCATTCGTAAATTTTATTACTGGACCATCTACAATAAATGTCTAACTATTATTAGGACAATACAAAACCTTTATAAGCAAAAAATAATAATTAAGTACCTGTTTTATTTCAAAATTTGTGAACACCAACAGAGAATTGGTTAATAACACTGACCATGTGACGAGATTTTTTTTAAGCTCGATAGTGATATAAAGTGATAATATTTTTGACGAAATTTCGCTTTCGCCGGATTCTTCACACACGTGTACAATCAACTCATAAAAAAGGAACGAAGGCGCGATTAGCGATGCTAATTAGCATAACTCGTTGAAATACTGCATACTGTACTTTAGACTAAGATTCGCAAAATCAGAAGCATGCCGTAAACAATGTGCCGTGAACATGTAAATAGAATAAGATGATTCCTAAACATCAATGAATGATTACTTACCGAAATGCTATGTTTATTTTTGTCTCCACGTACGTTTCGAGCCCGCATTTGCGAATAGGATAAGCCAGGATGTACACTATCGTTCCGTCACACGGTGTAAATAGCAATACTCTCCGAAAATATACAGAATATCGGCAACGTACTGCACTTGTATATAATGTTGCGAGACGGCAGTGTGAGTACGAGTACGAGAGAGATAGGCGGCACAGGCGCCCCGGGTGGCGGCGCGCGGCGAACTGTTGCCAGCACTCCCATTGGTACTCGCGTGCTCGGAAGCAACGGGCGACCCGCGTGCCGCTTCGGGACGAGGGACCGTGAAAGAAGGGCCACAACCCGGCGACACGAAGTTTTTTGTCCTGTCTAATATTAGTAATAAATATTGCCCGATTTTTTAAAATTCCTTAATACAAATCTAATTTATAACAGTTAATCCATTTGCCTAACGTAATGTTATGATTAATTAATTATCCTGCAATCTGAATTAATATTTTTGACAAATGGTTTAAAAATGATTACTGAGATACATAGTTATGGATCTATTTTTGTAATTAAAAGTACATATTTACGAAACTAGGCGAGGTCTATGGTTAAATAAATCGTGACTGCCATTTCCCCACATGTTACTTATATAATTATGTTTTTTTGGAATTACATATTTAGCAGTGTTAGTGGATGCAGATAAATTTACAGATTGTAGTTCCAGTGTGTCACTGTACGTAGGTCGCTATCAGACTTCCGGGACTGGTCGCACTAGGAAGCTACGTAATGTAATAGAAGACGAATTGCACAATTTCCTGCACAAGGAACGTCGAATATAGTCAAGGGGATAAATTTTGTCTCTAGTACACTAACTGTACCTAATTTCATTATGGATACTTTAGTAACGTAGAAAAAATACCGTTATCGATATCAATTCATTGATTGATGATGACGTTTAAAACTAGTTGTAACGAATATATTAAATGGACAATTGAAAAAATTATCAGGTAGGTGATCGTCATATTTCATGACGATAAACGAGGGCAAAAAGTATGTGGAAGAGAGTAATGAAGTTTCAAGTTGCAACATCTAATCTTAAACATTATTGCTTTTTTTTCATTGTTCGATAGAACTTGTGCGGGAGATTTCTGTACCGCATGCTATAGGGACCGCATGAGGAAAGCCGTCTTCATTAGATACCTCCGGAGAATTGCCGTAGACATAGGTAATGGATACCAAAAGGTCCGCATGCAGGACGCATTCTCATTAGTCGACAGCATAGTTAACAGTTGCTTTGAAAGATTAGCAGGAAACAGACGATAATCAAGTACCATCATCATACCTTTGTACAATTTTTCTTTTTTTTCATGATATTCTTTTGTTCTCCTGTGTTATTGTGTACATAAATTGTTAAATAAATAAATAAATAAGTAAATATTGTACCACCAACGTGACCATTATCTAGTATAACTACACTTAGGAGCGCCATCATTTCACAAATTTAATAAGTCACTACCCCGCCGGCGGAGAAATACCATATGCTTGTATATTAGCCAATAAAAATAAGCCCTTAGGGCCACTAGAAGAAAACGCATTGGAAAATTCTAAGAAGACAATAACGTATCGTTTGAGTGTATAACAATAAATCGTTGCTACTTTATACATTTTTAGACATAGTAGAAAGTAGCAGCAGTACATATTATTTCAACTTATATTTATTCATTATCATACATTCTTCTACATAAAGTAAAAGTTGAGTTAAAGGTATGTAAAAACTTCTTATTTATAATACAAGTCTTGGCTTTCACTCTCGTTTTGTACGATTAATTGAAAATTTATGTGATCTCACGAAGTGCGGTGCATATGTATTTAAAGAGATCGCTTATAATTAACTCAAGGATTTTTTTAATTAATATGACCAAACGTTAGTCTGCTATCCCGGAAAAATAGGAGACAAATTTGGAAGTAAAATATTTTTTTTAATTTTAGTGCTGGTAGTATTTTTTCAATAACGTGCAATGTTGAAATTCAGTCTGTGATTAATAATAGCGATGAGTTTTAACAAAACTAAAAATACAAGAAAAATAATCTTTTTTCAAAATCCATGTTTTTCCTTTTCGGGATGTCAATGATCTTATTTATGGAAACGTAAATTTAAAAAAACCACCGCACCACAATATAATATGCTTTATTATTATGAATATTGAAGGAATTGAGCAACATAAGTAAAAGTGAATAGGTAATGTCAGCAAAAGTTTAATTAGGAAATTTAACGATCTCAGCTCCAGGTAGGTGTTCTCTGAATGTTAAGACGTAAGACTTGTTTTTGTGCCGTTCAATAATTTTACTGCGAATTAATACTCTTTCAATAATATGAACTATCAATATCCGCAGACAAATAAATGCTAGCAACGGTTGGTTAAACATTAGTTGGTTAAAATGCACATATATTTTGTATGGTCTAGTAGATACAAGCTGAAGCTCTGTTTGCAATAACAAGAAATATCTAATCGTATGTAGGTATGTTAAAATGGTAACAGCAGTCTTGCGTAAAAAAACATCTGATTAGTTTATATTAAGTAGTAGATGATTGTTGTTCTCATTACCTTTTGCCTGCAAATTGTATGAAATTCGATGCCCATACTTCAATCAATTTTAATTTCATTAACATCATTCATTACGTTTGATTCGGGTACCTAGATTGGCCGTGTGTGTGTGTGTGTGTGTGTCCTAATACATATAATGTATTGTTATAATTACTTCTTCGTTGTTTATTTGTTTGAACAAATTGCGACCCCTTAAAATAAACGCAACTATCATTGCTATGTGGTATTGTGTAAGCAAAAATTTGTTGGTATTGGTATTATGTAAGCAAAAATTCTATAATGTTTCGTTTTAAAGAATAAAAATTGCCATATGAGGTGTAGAATGTGTTTTAAAACTAAACACAGCTGCTGTGCCGCCACTATGATAGGTGTTGGTAAACTATTTTAGGTGGTAGAACCTGTATACGGTTCGCCCGGAGAAGTACCACCGCCACACCTATTTCTGCCGTGAAGCAGTTCAACTGTGTTTCGGTCCGAAGGGTGTGGTTGCCGGTCCACTTATATACCAGAGGCGACCATCTTAGTCCTCAAGAGTAGCAACGCATCTGTGACCGACTTCTCATAGGGTAACTACTAACACTTACTAACTGCACCTACTAATACATACTAACTGGGCTATTATCACTAACAGACCTATTCCTGCAGTCCCGTTACTAAAGAATGGTCACCAACTAATTCTTATTTAACACCTATACTAACTGAATTCACACTAACAGTCAGCTCCCTACAGTCCTGTTAGGAGTCGGTTACGGATGTCTATGGGCGGCGGCGGCCACTTGCGACTGCTGCCTGCTCGTTTGTTACTCTATTCTAATAAAAAAAGACATTATTTTCTTAAATTGAAATAAATTTTGCAGTATCTGTAAAAGTAGCAATTTATTGACCGACATAAACATACATATAACTATCAAACCGCACATTAACACAGCATTTATATAGAGGCTTAGTGGAGTGCGGTAATCTGGCGCGCATCGAAAAGCTGACAGCCACCCACTCCAAACGACAGCCGAGTATTTTGGGGGAATACCTCATTTTCAACGTCGGATTAAACTAATAACTTCAGATCCTAAAAGAGTTTCTATTAGCACGAAAAAGAAATATTTTTAAAAATTTCCGTAATTGTTACCCATTATTTTGATATTTTTTCGCAAAAAAGGTAGCCCATGTCTTCCTCCAACCAACTTCCGATATACACTCTAAAAATCACTTCGATTCGTGCCTCCATTTTGACGAAAAGCAAGGACAAACAAACAAACACTTTCTCATTTATAATATTAGTATGGATTCTGGTACGTACATAGATGTGTTTTACTTGCAATGACATATATTATATACTCGTATTTGTATCTTTAAAGTATAAGAATCTGTTTATTAATTATAACTTACCCACAACACTAGTTATTGTCGGCATAACTGTAAAACTATATTTTCCCAATTTCATTACTAAAAGCTACAGTAGTTTTTAAATTTAGAAAGAGGATTAATATCTAAACGCCAATGAATAGATATTGACTACCATAAAGATGGGGGTTCTAAAGGCCACATGGCTACTTCTCAGGACTGGTCCAATAGGATGTACGGTGCGTATGGTTTCACTTAATTTGAAGTGCGCTTTGGCGTAAGAGCCCTGTTTGAACAGGATTCTCTCAACAAACTTTGCGCTATTTCGCTTCCCCTTCCATTTGTATTGTCTAATATATGTACATTTATGTGACCATATAATATTTACATATCCATATATCCTAGTCACCGCATCCACGAACACCTGTAGTTTATATGGTTCATATTTGCCACTGTATTGATAGAACGATTTACATATATTAATACGTGAGGAGAAAAGTTTATATTCATTTGGATTATACGTATTATTACTTATTATTCATTATTACGCGCACGGGGAAGTGTAAGATTTGGTAATTACAGTTTATATGGAAAAGAAGCGCACAAAGCAAAAATGTAGATATAAATGTTAACATTCATTCAATGTTTACATTCATACTGTTAATGTCAAACAAAAATCCAATTAAATAACAAAAAACGCACTACTCATTTTTAAATACGGCGTAGTCAGAGCTAAACATCAGTTTGCTATAGGTATCAGAATTCAAATTATTTGCTCAATCTAAATTTGTAATACATGTTTAGTTCAATTTAGTTAGTGATTACTTGTAAAATACAAATCTACATATATAAAATTAATTATTATTACCTACATGTAATTTATAAAAACATCAAATCAATAGGTACATATTATGTGTACTATGCCGCGCATCAATAACATTATACTAGTAAATTATAGAGAAAATTTACATATTTTCAAGTATAATGTTTATTATAGTAGAAAGAATTTAGAATAATCATTTACTTCGAATTTTGAGATACAAAATATGCGAAATGGAATTAATCCATAATGGAGGGAAACGCTTGATTTAATCCCAGAAATATTACCCTGTTCAGCGGGCACGTTAAATTACTTCGCAGTAATAATGAGATGATGACATTAAAGCAGTAGAATATACATACATTTTTTATTTTAGAGCTACATATTAATTAGTAGTATGGCAGAACATAAAATACATGGTAATGAGTAATGATAATGTGATTAACTTATAAAACACGTTTATACATATAATAATCCTGATTCTTATACCTATGTATGTATATTCTAGCTACAAATACATATAAGATATATTTCTAATCCTTACATAAATAAACACAGGAGCGACAAAATGTTGATGATGTAAACATTCACAACATTATTAAGATAAAATCAAATTTGTATCAAAGAAGGAAAGAAAATAAAATTGTCTGATATATTTGCAATAACTCCTCAAAGTTACAAAATCGAATTAAGGACTGGGTCTCGTTACGTTTTCATTATTTTTAAGTAACTTTTAAAGAAGTGCCACTTTAAAAACTTCGGTCTTTTGTTTTGATATTTATGTTATAATAATATTTAATCAGAAACAAATGTTATCTTTGACAAATCATGAACTTATCGTTCCGTAATTTTCAAACGGACAGCGTTAATAGCCTACGAATGAATTGCCTTAATTTTTTATTTTGTATAGCACCACTAGAAAGCCAATGATAAGGATACCTCGTGCTGGAAACATGGAACGCCCGCTTTACAAAGATTATATCTTTCTTTATGTATTCGTTAGATCACATCTTTCCAAAGAAATTGTGGGTAGAGTAAAGTTTTTTCATGCAAAATAAATCGCCGGAATCGTCTGCAGATATGTCCTAATAAATATGTTATTTGAATTTCAATTATTTACATATTACAAATACTTTGTTTATTATATAACAATGTAATTCCGTACCACTGCACATTAAGGGTTTGATTATGTTATTTATCTATAACGTGTAATTTTGAAACTTTCGGAAGATGAGATCGATTATTCTTCTGTATTATTCCTATGTGTATTAAAGCACATTTTATACTCTGTTAATAGACATTATGAGAGAAAGATAGAAAGACTATTTTTATTTAATTGAAATAACAACAATATTATAAATGAAAATATACAAAACTATATAGGTATATGACTTGCGTGTCGAAATATGTATTATGAAATTAGTGAGCGGAATTATTTAGAGCTCAAGACCTTTTATTTGTATAGGATTTCTCATTTGCTTCGCACACAATAATTTGTCCAATGAATATAAACAAAAAATATCTATTTGCCTTCAGATCGTCACAAATATATGAAATAAAATATACATATATTGATACCGAATAGCGCGTCATGCGTTCGACTTTATAGTAGTAAAAAGACAATACACCTTTATAAAATGAAACACTATCAAATATATACATATATAAAAAAACATCAGAGTCGTTCTTGACATATTCTCCGATATATTCTAAATTTACACGGATAATAATTTAATTTACTTGCCAAATTAGCGTAGATCACTTTATATTTACAATACAGTGGCTGTTAGCACGACCAAAGTAAACGTGTCGAAGTGCAAGCATTTCTTTTCAGTCAACCACTATTCTAACCACGGAGGGGTCATGTGTTCAGGCAACTTGTATGAATATGAATTTGAAAAATTCGATCATCATTGTCAATGTTATGACTGAGACAATTTATATGCATATCGCTGGTTTTCATGAATACTCACACAACTCAAAATTTTGAAAATACCAGTTTATAACACAAATAAATCCAAA
>DWGJ01004892.1:0-11039 GCA_018246895.1 Aspitha aspitha aspitha
TCTCATATTTTTCTCGGTTCGGTCCCCTACAAAATTCCGATCTCCGCCAAGCCTGCCGTAAGGAACTTCGTTCCAACTAGACTAATGTCACTAACAGTCCCATTCCCGCGGTACTGTAACTAAAGAATACTCGCTAAATAATTCTTATTAACGTGTACTAACAGCCCTAGGAGCGTGGCACATGGAATCATTAGCAGCAGCCGCTCGTTTGTTAGAGCTGTTGGCGGCCGAGACGCGTTTTTGCCCCCGCGCCAAATTGCATCCGCACAATACGCGCCCCCAAATTGATTTCGAATTAATTGCGATAAAATATTACCGTATCCGTACATCGCATCCGAAAAAACCACTCCCGTCCCACAAAAACCGGTCGCATTCTCTCTCAATCCGAATTCGTGACCTTTTTAAACATTTCTAGTTGAATCTTACAAAATTGTCAATAGCCAACAGATCGAACTGGCCTCTCGGTCGAGCCGTTAGAGACCGTGACTGCGAAACCGAATTTGGGTTCGATTCCCACGCAGTACAAACAGTTGTGCGATGAGCACATTTGTTTGTTCTATGACTGGGTGTAATAAAAATATTTGTATAAGTATTATAAAGTATGTAGTTTACTAAATTAATAGTCTTGTAGTTCTATACGAAATGAATGTTAAATATCGAAGGATTTAAAGTGCGGGACGCTGGGTCAGTACAATAGAATAATCGTACGCATTTGTAGGACAACATGTACTGATTAAAGAAATATATTCTCTATTCAATAAAAAATATACTCCATCGTACCTACACGTGTTTGTCGACACGGAATAAGAATTGAGCAACGGTCATAAATAATAAACAAGTAGGCTGCATACATCTATTGTATTCATTGTCGATTATACGAGATGGGGTAGCGCTTGCGACTGGGGACATTGCAACGCTTCTTATCAATTGCCGGAGATCGAGGATGATGTAATATAATTGAATAAAGACTAATACTAGACACTTGTAATGTTCTAAAAGCTCCGCCCCAACTTATTATCATTCCAAACTCGCCAAGCGCTCGGTGCATAAAGGACCAAGACTTTTTAGATTACATCAAAATGTAACATTCAAATGTCAAATTCAAATCGCACGACTGTTTGAACGTGTTTTTATGGTGGTCACAAGTTACTATTATATGTGTGTACTTGTTTTAATATTAAAAAATATATAAACAGAATACTCTGTAACCTTTATTTAATTGAGAAATTTTTTTATTAAGTCAAATAAAAAATGGGTCTCAAATAATAATGACATCACCTATATTATGTGTAATTTGTTAGCAAAATAACAGTTTTAATGCATCCCATTTCGGTATTACTTTCTTCAGTGTACATTCTTTATGTAACTGCTATCTCTTATACTCTACTAACTACTATCTCTAAATATATCGAGAAGATTTATGTATTTTGTAATAAAATACAAAAATTACTTATCAAATAAACAATTCTATTGTTGTAACTTAATTTATGAAAGTTATTCTATAAAGAACTATGAAACTATATTTTATCATGAAAAAGTCAGTGGTTAATTTTTTACTTTCAGCAAACGGACTCGTTATAACTATTCAAATTTAACATTCCATATAATCGATAAACGATTAACATTTTTATAGGTAAGTTTTTTGTAGGAAAGCACTATTTTGTTATCTTAAATCTAGCACTTTTGTTTTATAAGCTGTCTGATATGTGAAGCTAACAATACGACAGGAAACACATATGACTAAAACGTTAGCAGACCGAGAGTATAGCGAGGTGAACATCAGTCCTCATTAAAGATGGGATATCATAGAAAATGGTGAGAGAACACGCAACCCTTTAAAGCTATGCTACAGCTACATGGTACCGTCGGTTTGAAACAGTAGACAGCGGGTTTATGTCAAATTTCATGTCACATTCAAGCGCCATTGGTTTCGAACCTCTGTTTCCTACCGCCGTTTAATACCGTGTCGCATATCGATGCTTTTCATGAATACTCGCACAATCCAAAATCCACATTTTACATAGTAGCCATTCGAAAATTAATCGAAATAAATCAATATTGTAGAAAATAACCAATCACAAAACGACATTTTTGCGCACCATTATGTCGGTTTTGCCGTTATGAATGTGAGTCTTACTGAGTATGAAATAAGGAATATATTGGATTTATTTGTGTTATAAACTGGTATTTTCAAAGTTTTGATTTGTGCGAGTATTCATGAAAAGCAGCGACATGTCTTTTAATCAATATCTTAACACGAGGTGGCCCTTTCCATTGCTAGTACCTATTAGTAAAATGATAATCGTAAAATTACTTGCATAACTTGAAACGCATACCAATTTAGTTTATCATTTTAACGCAAAATCACTGTGCCCACACCAAGCAGTTAAGATATGATTTATGATTATTTACTATTCTCGGATTATGGTTAGAATAACCACAACCGGTGTTCACTATCAAGATGAATACTTGTAATAGGTATCGATTGCAACACACCCACGGTGAACAGAAATTTTACAATCAGTAGACAATCATGTATTGAGAATTTAAGATCATTGTTTTTGGGACAAAATAACTATTACGTATAAAATACTAAATGATGTCTCCCAATCAGGGGCTCTGGGTTCGAATCCAGGTACGCATCTATGACTTGTTTCGTGCTTTTAATAATATAAAATTTAAATATGCTGAGCTACGTAGGCAATGGAAAATCAATACTAAAATATTATAAAACTGAAGAGTTTCGTTGAACGCGCTAATCTCAGGAACTACTGGTTCGAAAAAAATATATTTTTGTGTTGAATAGTCCATTTATTGAGGAAGGCTAGGCTATATAACATCACGCTGAACGGAAAAACGGAAAAATATTGATTTCCACGCAGGCGAAGTTGCGAGCACAGCTAGTCTTAATATATAAAAATGAATGTTCGTCTGTATGTCCTCTATCGTCTATCTATCGTAAACTATGCATTGGATCATGTGATGATCTTTAGCAAAGGTGTTGTGCATGAGCCCGCGAGGGTTTCTGAGTTGGAACGACCAATTTTCGATAGATGGCGCCACTGTCATTCCAATGAATTTATTTGAGTTGGTGGCGTAGCAACGCGCGCAAGGTACAGCTAATCGTGAATACTTTAGAGGATGTTATATGTGAAGTCTACACGCATACTTTAGAGAATGTTATATATGAAGTCTGACAGTCCACACTAGGGTAGGGTAGTGGACTATACCTTCTCACTAAGAGGATATCGGTGTCCGGTAGTGAAATATTTAAAGGATCGGAAACAAAATGAAATAAAGTATACGTTTACAAAAATCTGTATATTCGGTTCGAATAAAGAAAAACCTTCGTACACGGCGCTTGTGCGATTCGTATGGAACGTAATCGTTTGTTTAAATAGACAAATTGTCGCGGCCACGTAACACTATTGCAGTTAAGATCAGATAATACAGTTTTTTATTAACACCGTGGAGATTTCAATGTGATTATTGTGAATGCGGAGTGATTTGGGAAAACCGCGCGGCCGACCCGGTTTTTCCAATATCAATATAATGAGCTTTCGTCAATCGCGGACGCACTGTTCGCCGGAGACGACGGGAGCCCCGAAATCCTCACTAATCGACAGCGTCTCATTAGCGGAAGTCGCTCGTTTCAACGCGGATACACTCACGGTCGGAGGTTGTTTTTTTTTTAATCTCCATTATTTATTTCAGCTCGGGCTTCGCAAACGAGGTTCTCTGTAGGCGAAACAAAAGTGAGACGGAATCCGCTAAACAATTGACAATCGACGTAGAAAAACGAATAAGTCAACAGACAGATATGATTCCTATGAACGAAACAAGAATGATTATATTTCGATAAGAATAAATTAAAATTGTTGTAATTTGTAATAATAATAAATTCTAAATTTTCACATCAAATAACAATGAGTATAGAATATTAATCTTATTGCGTTAGAGGTATTACCTATTGCACTTGAATGCTAATGAACGTCAACGTTGAGTATATCATTAGGTATTTAAAAGACATTTTTTACAATTTCTATTATATTATTTCTGTACTATGAAAAGGTTTATCTTTGTTTGTCGTTTGTCCTACGTAAGATGATTCGACAAGGATTATTAAGATTACATTTTCATAGAATTTATAAGTACTGCTGAACATCAAAAATCGAAATGAACTTGAATAGTTTTAAAACTATTATTTCGTAGTGAGCTGCAAAAATGTAGGTTATTGTCGTTACGTGCTATGAAAAAAATACAGATTCTGAAACTATGCTTTTTGGAATGTAATGTGAATGGAATGGAAAACCGATAGACCGATTTCGATGAAATCTTGTACGATACTACTTATCATCTGCATTAGGATCTAGGATACTTTTTTACGGCGGAACAACGCACACGCGCGCAATCGAATGACACGAATATAATTATTAAAATATATTTTTTCATATAAAAAAGGAAGTTATTCTGTACTCTTGTACCGTGTGTTAATAAAATCTAAATTAACACAACAATTACTTAATTGAATACATTAACCACGAACAGTGTTAATTAATGTGTATTCTGATGAGTAATTATATTATTCCAATTTTGTACATGTACTATATCTATCGTATTTACTTTAATTCCACCATGCCAAACTTGATCAACGAATTTGCTGAAAAAGTGTCAAAAGGAAGTAAATATTATAGAAATCCATTTGAAACCCCAGTTAACTATCATAGAGACAAGGCGAAAACTAACTTATAATTACGACCTATAGATACCTATACATACTTATTTATATACATATATTTCGGAGCACCAGCATTATTAGTAACGTTAGTTATCCGAAATATACATAATACGGCTCCCTTATGAGTTTTGTAGTTATTCATAATAGGATAGTTATGTTTAATGGACCTTGCTTAAAGAATAAAATGTGAAAAATATAGTAAGATTTGGAGAGTTTGAAAATTGTGGAAAGAATTCGAATTTCAAACTAGTAGAGGATCAGGAGGCAGATGAATCGCGCGCAGGGATACTGGCAACAAATTATTCAGTTATACTTTGACGTGTGATAGACAATGTATTTTTTTTTCAGAAACAACAGCTTTTTTTATAGAATTCCGATCGTTATAATGTTGTTTACATCGTTAGAATGCTTCCTCTTCCTGCTCGATTCGTTCGAACGTTGCTCTCGGCGTCGTGATGATCCCGCCTTGATCCTTTACTGATCATTATAAGCCCGTTTATTGCATAGTGCATTCGTGCCCAACTGTTCGGGAATTTCTGGGTGTTCGAAATATTAGAACACCCTCGTTAGACCCATGGTACAAAAGCTATAATAGTAGTAGTAGATAGTAATGTTTAGTGTACTCATATATTGATTGAACCCTGAAACCTCTCGAACGAAATGACCGAAGCGGGACACGCGTATTTTCATTGTTTTCATATTTATAAGTCCTCTGATGGTGCTTACATAAATGACTGATAAATAAAAGGAAAAATCGTCTTTGAAAGAACCTTGAAATAAAATTTTTAAAAGCACAGATATTCCACAAAAACAGTTGTGGATCGAACTATGAAAAACATGGTTTATGTATATCAAAAAAATATACAAATTATATTATATATACATTATAATTACATAATAGTAATATTAATTCATATTCACTGCTTCCGGAGACCCCCAATAAAACAATGACTAATAAATATAAATATATCCTGATCTAATTTCACAAGTAATTTCTTAATGGAAATAGAATATGCAAATATTTTTATCATTAACAGTTTAATCACATTGAATACTTATTATATATTCAATGTTATAACTGTAAAAAATTTATGTATGTTATAACTGTTATGGTGAATCATTTAAAAATACAACAAAGCTGGGAAATGTGTAAGATTTTCAACTTTTCTGTGTGCGACTAAGTGTCACTTTTAAATGAATACAAAAATTATGTAGATGCATGCATTGTCTTATTTAATTTTAATTAAATATGTGCATTTCGGAGAACAGAGATGATGTAATATAATGAGATCTACAGATAAAATTTAACGTTTCTGTATATACAAAAATATTAATGTGTGCAATTAACCAAATTTTGTAAATGTGGAAAGTCAACTGGATTAGCATTAGGAAACATCATGCCTGCACCTATTCTCATTGCTGTACCAGGGCTTGCATTGTAATGCTTCTTTTGAGCATATTATGCAGAATGGCTCAAGCTTTTTTAAGTTATAATTGCTCCTTAGTCTACAAACTTAGTGAGCTTGGAGCTTAGAGCTCCATTTGAGATTGGACAAACATTTGTATAGTTGCAGTAACCGATCTGATTATCTACATGCCTGTTGCTATGCCGTCATTTAAATTAAAATAAAAGGATATACCGACCAGAACACATATTTTATGATGATGTTATAACAAAAATTAACTAAACCTAGTTCATTTCAAATGAACTTATTATTAATTTTTAAATGCATGCTGAAACTTAAATTGATAAAATACAAAAATTTCTCTTATTGAAAAACCTCTTACCTTACAAATAATTGTTCTTGATTGTTGACCCTCCATGATACAACTGTAGCCCCTGAATAAAATAAACTATATAAGTTTTGGATACATAAAATCAGTATACACATAAATATACTACTTTCAAGAAACCCTTGCCCTAGAGAAAAAATGTATAGGAAAATAAGGCTCGCCTGGTTTAATTATTAATTACTTCATGAATACCTGTAGTGTGATACAAATCATTTCCTAATTATATAAATGTTGCTAGACAGCTTATAAATATTTTTTTGTGAGTACATCAAATAACAACTTACAATTTATAAGCAAGTATCTACAGTCTACTTCCTACAATCCAACAGCCAAGGTCATAACGCCACAGACAACTTCTTATTCTATTCACTCAGAAAAAAACTCGTTACCTCTTATTACTACCAAATACATAACCGAATGTGAATATTTTGATACTACTACATTTCTATGCTTATTGAACGTCAATGGATCCGCTTGTTGTTACTTACTGGTTATTTTACAAGCGAACAAATTTAAAAGTTTCGCGCATCTCTTAAAAAAATAAATAGCGATAAAAGTTTTACATACAGGTTATCCGGCTTTTTACTAAGAACATTTACGAAAAATAAGAGAATGCAGTCTGAAGGTAGCACATATTTATCACAAAGAATACCAACTTCTTAAATTATTTACTTACCGAAAAGATTTACGGTACAAGTTGTATTGTTGCCTCTGTCGAGAACGACAACACTCGTCGCTGCCATTTTCCAATTGACAGCGAAGCCAACTGCCAAAGCTATGCCGCCTGTGCCGTTTGGTAGGGACGCCCACTGACGTTACCATTCTACCGATACTCGATTGTGTTTACCAACATTATATCGATTAATATTTGACATCTGAAATTTTTAACAATAAACTTAATATCACAAACTATACATTCAATTTTAAATAGTCACAAAACTGTTTTGTTATGGATATTAATTAAAAGTGTATATAAGTAATATGTAAAGATATAATAAGGAACGCATCCTTAAGTGACCAATCAGAAACAGCCAACGCTGTGCCGGCTAATGTCATCCGGAGCATCACATACGTGTATTTTTCCGGTCCTTGTCCCATGTTCTTTCATTTTCTCAGCTTCATTCGTTACACGTAGAATAGCGAACCGGGGCCGGTGAATCGCAAAATGTTTGGATCACTTAAATTAATATTATTTTTAGGCGTAATTTATTTATGTAAGGCTGCCGAAGAAGATGTGCTTGATCTTACAGATTCGGACTTCTCGACTGTAATATCTCAACATGATACCGCTCTGGTCATGTTTTACGCACCATGGTGAGTACTATGATATGTGGAGCGATTTTTATGTTTTATGTATAAGGTAATACTTTTTTTTTATCTAATTTCGTGGCTGCTGATGCTTAGGTGCGGGCATTGCAAACGATTGAAGCCGGAATACGCCGTAGCGGCCGGCGTGCTCAAGACCGATGACCCGCCGGTGGCTCTCGCTAAGGTGGACTGTACGGAGGGCGGCAAAAGCACCTGCGAAGAGTTCTCAGTGTCAGGCTACCCAACCCTTAAGATCTTTAGAAAGGGAGAGATTTCACAAGAATACAATGGACCGAGGGAAGCCAGTAAGAAAATATTATAAAACCTACCCATTTAACCTGAAATTTCGTTTGTGCATCAATTAATCATTCATCATCATCAAATCCTCTTAGCTTCCTGTTACTCACATAACTGATAAATACATTTTCTTGTCAACAGATGGCATAGTAAAGTATATGAGAGCCCAGGTTGGCCCTAGTTCTAAAAACCTATTGTCTGTGGCTGACTTTGATGCTTTTATATCCAAGGATGAAGTTGTAGTCATTGGTTTCTTTGAGAACGAATCGGATCTTAAAGGGGAGTTCCTCAAGGCTGCTGACAAACTGCGCGAGGAGATCACCTTCGCTCACTCATCGGCTAAGGATGTTATTGAGAAAACTGGATATAAGTGAGTATATCTGTCCATTATGTATTCCTGCCGTTTTCTATGCTAACATGTTTCATTGAAATATGTACATATATATCTAATTTGAATTGTTTACAATTGAACTAGTTTCTAGGACTACGTTTCTATAAGAGCAATGAAGTTTAAAAAATATATGATTTGAGATCATTGTAATTGACAAAAATGCTTGCAAATTAAAATTTAAGGTATTAATTGAAAATTTACCTATTAAAATCATTATTATATATTGCAATATATATAATAATTATTACAAAGTTTTATAGAAATTTTCAACTTAAAAGATATTTTTTGTCTCAATTGATAATCAATAATTGCAAAATCAATATTTTCTAATAAGACAACACTTGGACAAACATCATGGTACAGGATTTTGATAAATTTATATGATTTAACATATATAACCACGGTCATGTGTGGTTATGTCTACTAGTACAATATAAAATGTAGTATTGCTGAATGACACGAAATATTCTATGCAAATTATTGATGTATCAATTTATCCACAATATCGCACATATATAAATAACCATAGATTATGTACAATGTTTAAAATAGATCGCTATTTATTGTTATGTATTGGTCAGTAATTGAATAATAGGTCATGTTATTGATACAGATGGCAAAATTGAATATTTGCCACTTGTGTGCGTAACTTTGAGAAATTTCATTTATAATATTCAATTAGGTAATTAGAAAAATGTTAATTATCACCTTCCAATACCTTCCAACACAAATATCTTGTGATGTCTTCATTCTTTATCATGATAAGTGTTATGCAAATAGTATGTATATTCTAAAATGGATATTCAATAAAGCATGTAGTCATTCCAAATGGAGGTATTGTGTCACACATGAGTGTTTTTCTACAGATTATGATATTATATTAGTTTAGTGTAAGCAGTGAGGTGCAAAAAATATATGTCTAGCTACATTCATATAGTACTAAATCTACTACATTTTAACATGTTTTCAATAACAATGAATATTAAAAATAGCATGCTTATCGAAAATGTACGGAGTATATAAATTTTGTTAACTATTTTTCCTCTGTTTTATCACAATAAGCAGGTTGGCTCAGAGTGTGGCAATGACTGGTCCCGTTTTATTTCATACATTTAATTTTTAGTTATAAAGTGTTCATTTGATTAAAATAGTATGATAATTCTCAATTTTAACAAACTCAGAGAAAGAAATGTTTGAATATATTACAGAGTCAATAGGTAAAGTTATATTCCCTCATGTTAAATATTATTATTTATTTTCTTATTGTCTAAACTCTGTTGAGCCTGTTAGCTAGTTGGCCAATTTTCACAAGTATTCCCTCAGAAGGATTGTTAATACTGCATTCAATAACCAGTTATAGCCAGTTTAATTTAATAATCAAAAGTTATTGCTCATTCAATGTTAATTTTAGATCATCCAAAATTACTTGAGTTGAGATTACTTTATTTAATGCATATTCATTGTTTCATGTGATATAATAAGAACTTTGCTACACAACATCTCATTTACCAAAAGAGATAAGCTCCTCATCAAGTAATAACTAGGGACATAATTAACTGTACATAATTTACTGTAGAGTATAACATAAACAGCTGTTTTGTATTATTACTTTGTTTGAAAGTAAGTAAATGTGTGTGAATCCTTTGTCCGCAGGAACAATGTGGTGTTGTACCGACCTAAACGGCTGCAGAACAAGTTTGAAGAGTCTACAGTGAAATACAACGACCAGGGCTCCATTAACGCATTCATCAAGGAGAACTAGTGAGTCTGTTGCTACTTACTGTAGCGCGGTGACCTACATGCAATATGACACCGGGCACGACTAACAACCGCTCGCAACGTTCCCCCGCGTTGTATCGAGGTCGCTACTACTGTCAACAATTAGCGGGAATTTTCTGCTCCAGACTTTATGGGTGTGCTAGTGTGAAACACTCTTAACGTTCGAATAGTTTAGTTAGTCCGCTGTATTTGTGACTAGGAATCTTCACTGGCCACAGTATGAAGCAATTATTTCGACTTAGTTATTATTAACATTAAATTCAATGCGGACATTTCGTTGATGACATTGTTATAGCCAGTCTGTATCTTAATTATTCATGTAAAACCTAAAACTAGGAGTTGTAAAGGGTAAACCTAATACCTAGCAGCATTGTCCTCCAGTCGACCCTGGGTGCACGGTGAAATATAGTGGTAGCCTCCTATAAAACACGAGAATATATAATTATATACATACTGGATATATTAAATTAACGTCATACAATATAATACTTAAACAAAAATATGTATATATCTTGTAGGTACACATTGAATGATTTGTTGTGTTCGATTGATTTGAATGTTTTTAGGGTTCCGTACCCAAAGCGTAAAACGGGACCCTATTACTAAGACTCCGCTGTCTGTCCGTCCGTCTGTCTGTCTGTCTGTCTGTCTGTCTGTCTGTCTGTCTGTCTGTCTGTCTGTCTGTCTCCAGGCTGTATCTCATAAACCGTGATAGCTAGAAAGCTGAAATTT
>DWGJ01004893.1:0-11036 GCA_018246895.1 Aspitha aspitha aspitha
CCTTTGCCCTGATCTCTCGCGCGTATTAGCCACAATTCTCAACAAAGCCGCTACTTCGCTCCTCTCATTACATTTATATTGAAAATATTGGATTTGTGTCGATTTTGAATTTTGTCAGCCCTAGTGTACAATTCACGTTATGTTAACTAGGAGTATTAACATAAATGGTGCTTCAACACAGCTGTTCGATTGATATAGAAAAAATCGAATCTTAATAATGAATCTGTAATGTGGTTTTGTCGTGACAAAATAAGCTTATTCTCCTGTAAAGTATTTTCTCCAATGATCTGACGAAAATAACGTGAAACGGCTGTATTAAAAATCCCTGGGACAGGAAACGTTATATAGTCGACGTTTTTTAATGACCACGATATTTTTAATCTATAAGATCTTTAAATATAAAATTTTTAGTTTACAAACTTTCTTTTTCACTTTCTGAGAGTGCAATGACTTAATGTATGTAAGCTAAATGAAATGTAATAAACATTAGAACCTGCAGTTTGTGATTACGAAAATTGTAATTGTATAATAGTTAAAATGTAGTAACTCTAAAACAATCTTCTTCAAAAAAACAGTATGATTAGATAGAAGTAATAGAAGTGAAATATTTAAGCTCTTAAGATAGAGTTCCATTACTTTAAAGTGACGTCTCGTATTAAGTCATCACTCCATACTGACGCCTTTAGTCTGTTCAAAGCGTTTCCTTTACAGTCCCCGAGTAAAGGGAGTCTGAATTCTACAACTTATCTTCAAACTATTCGCTTGTGTGAATAAAACTAAAATATTTCCTAGACAACTTTAAGGTGTATACTTCCCTATACTGTTAGATAAAGCAGTGTTAATTAACGGACATATAAGTGGCATGATTCACCTCAATTGACAAGTTTGCAACTTTTATTTAATGAATGAAAGCAGTTGCTACTGCGTAGCTCTTACCTTGCTTTACGGAAGCCATAGTAAAATCTTATAAAATGCACAGGAATATTATACTATTAAAAGTCTATATTATAGAAAAAGAAATTCAAAACTGAAACAAACCTGAAAGTTTCTTTTAAAGAAACTATATCACGAACGAAACAGAATAAGGTAGTAAAACGAGACTGAAAAAGTACCAAGTAACAAGATTTATTTTGTCATTCGGACAACTAATTTCTTGGAGGCTTTACGGATTGGAACGAGGGTCAGTTAATTTAAGATTTTCCTTCAATAAACAAAATGTTGTAGACATTTACTGACGAAAGTTCCTGAAAAGCAAATGTGACCACTATTCACAGAGCTTTATTTAATATAAGAAAAATGCAAGACCGTTAGCAAAATTACAATTATATCAATAAATAAGTAAGATAAGTATTAAAAAAACGCTCAACGCGCCTAAAGAAGTTTTCACTTCAAATTCTATTGTGCAAAAATTTTGTTTCACTTTACTTCGCTCTCGCCAGTCCAGATAACGCTGATGTTAATAAACGGTAAACGTTCAAATAAAATTCAAACATCTATTAAAATGAACGATATTCCATTGATAATGAAAAGGTAAATAAGCTCTTCTTCGATGTAATTAAATATGTAATGAAAAATGTATATGAAAAATGATACCAGATCTCCAGAGGTTTATTCAAGTTACACGTATTTTATTTTTGAAAAGTTGATTTTTTCTGTAATTACATTTTTAATATTTCATTAAACTTAATATACCTAAGTGTATTTATGTTGTATATTAATTGTCTATCAATAGGTTTATACTTTGACCTTGGAAACCGATAAGAACACATCATATCAATTAAAACGTAAAAAAACAATCATATTATATGTATATTGTACATAGGTAACACCAACGAAACTGAACATAGTATTATGAACTGTAGAAACTGCTGCGTCTAATTAATCCATAGAATATTAAAAACGTAGCAGGAACATATATGTGTTAACTTTACTTTTTCAATATTAAGTACATATAATATTCATTTAACAATAAATGAACTGAATTTGATAAATTGCTGTTTATGGGGGTGTCATGTAGCTAGAGCTACGACATAAAGTCGATCCTGTCTGCTGAACCGGAGTACATGACTTCGATTCCCACCCAGGACAAAATAAAATAGGTACTTAAGCAATATATACCATGTGTATTATGTATGTTTATCCGCTGTCCGGTTACCATAGCACAGGCATTAAATTGACTAATTTGGGATCAGACAGCCGTTTGTTCAGATTGATCAGACAGTTTGATCAGACAGCGGCCGGTGGATACCGATTCCAAGTATTTATTATATGATAATTACCATCTTTTTTGAGCATGGGTAATTATCGGATCGCGTGTCGGCGCACGGCGCGCCCGCTCGCGAGCGGTGACAAAAACGGCGATGGAGCAGGTACTGGTTGTACCCAGAAAGTATAAACGAACGTAGCATCCGCGCTTCTAGAGCACTGTATACTACAAGGGCAGCGCGCGAGCCACCACTACAAACAAAACTGCAGGAGATCCACATAGTTTTAGACCAAGGTGTATTAACCGCTACTGAGAGTATAATCGCAATAATAAGTAACCAGTTAAGAGCACCGAATCAAATTTATAAATTCAAATTGTTTTACTTTCTGTGGACATGAAGTGTGAATGTTTTGTTCTAGATTGTAAAGGAAACATAAATTTAATTGTCGCTAAATAATCGTGTATCAATTTTTAATTTATTAAATTCTTCAATAAAGGATTGCAATGACAAAGCAATCTTGTACAACGTATTTGTGTAAAAGTCTTAAAGTATTATTGCAATTGTTTCATGTTCATTTGCTATTAGTTGTGTTGCTCTCAGCAATAAACATTGCCGGTGGAGGCCGCGCGCCGCTGAGCCGGCCAATAAAAGAGAAATGATGTTCCAGACGAGTCAGTGAGAAATAGAAACTGAAGAGACAATGCACTCTTGTGTGAACAAACTGAATAATGGAGTGCGGGGATACTCTACACGTTGTTTCAAATGCCTTTCTACATCTGTAGCCAAGTGAAGGTCTATATGTTAACAACATTGTATATTAAGTACACTTGGTTAATATTGTCATGTACATAATATTTCTCTTATTAGATATATCGGATGTTTATAGGATGTATCAAAATGTGTAGGATGCCATGTCATTTGTCAATTGTATAGAGGATATTATTTTGACAGTTTATAATTAAACTTCCCTTTGGCTTTATAAACTCAATGACAAATTAATGATAAATATGAAAATGGGAAAATATTACTTAGACACATACCTTTACCTTGTATTAAATTTTCCCATCTCTTGTGATTCACAAGAAAACATGTAGGGGAAAAATATTACTCTTATGTTGAATAATTTAGTAAGCAGATATTAAATGAGTAAGCATCATAACACTAATTGAATTTCATTGTAATTATTGTACATTGTTGTTGTGCTACATTAAATGCTGCCACTTGAAGGTTGCTTTCTGCTTCATGCATTTTACGATTCCATCACTCATTCATGGATGAATCAATATAGAAAACAATAGAGAAATTTAAAATGTATGACATATGCTTTATAATTAATAAAACAATTGGAATTTGAAGTTATAAACGGCACAACTCTTACCCTTTGTTCTTCTAGAAATTTAGTGGAGAGCTGGTACGCTAGTGCCGAGAACATCACTAGGCGTTCGACATAGGCTCCTGGAGGCAGGAGCCGCGCGACCACCCGCGCCGTCCCATTATATACTGACGGCTGACTACCGAACCGATATTCCGTCAGGCAATAAAACCAAAATAAAATCGACTCTAAGTGTGTTCGGGCCACGGCATATTACGAATACTAAACATTCGCTACAAATCGGGAAGGAAATTCAAGGAAAATGAATCGGCGACGTGACTCAGAGAGGTAGTCTCAACCGATTTACGAATCGGAGAAACTAACTGTACACACGAAAAGAGAGCCCGCGTCTAGAGAAGAACCGTAGAAGTTGCACTAACACGTGAGAGCTGCGAGACAATGCACGAGAAACTGTGGGACAACGAGAGGCGTTGCCACTGTCGTAAACAATCGCGTCACTCGGACTAAATACGGTACGCCAATTACGGCCACTCTCCGACGAGCCGTATTTCAGAACTTACCGGTGCGGCGATTCGTCTTCGGCGCTAATTCACACGGTTTTTAAATTCTACAGCACAATTCGGTTTCACTTATTTCGTCACGAGCTGGTCATTCACTCCACGGCAAATGTCGCATATCTGTCAAAATTGACTATTTGTACTATTTAGTGCCCGTCCCGTGGAAAAGTAGCGACATCCATCGGAACTGTTTCAGACATTTGAAAACTAGTTTCACAATATTTAAGGATATTTTTCTCTTTTTAAGAATATTTATGATGTAAATACGGTAGAATAGATAAAAGTAATCAAACTATACAAATATACATAAACAAGTCGGATAACTTATGTTTAATTTTTTTTGTCCATGTCTTACATATTAGAAGATGAGTCGATGAAACTTAAAATATAAATTAGAATTAAGATTTGTAACTCTATTAACAATTCTTTTGTATTTATTTATATAGATTTCGGACATTAAAAATATTGCTATGTCACCGTCAACATCAAATGACGATGTTTCCACAATTGTCGCATCTCCCAATTTTACAACAAATGCGGTAGAAACACAATAGGCAAAATAAAACGAGAAATCATCTTACATTTTCTATATATATTGAGACTTTTCTTTATTTTCTCAGGATGACCGCAAATTTTTGTGCCACCTCTATTTTAGCGTTTTAACATTTTAGCGTTTTTCATAATAATTTACTGCATGATTACATATAGTTGCAGACGAGATTGAAACATTTTCGTAAAAATGGTTTGCAAATATCTGTATATATGTATTTTTAAATGATAATTTTGTGTTCGTGAATAAGAACTTTGTTCCAAACCAGCTTCCAGGCAAATAAAACTCGGTAGCAAGCAACCCACGAGAAAGATGTCAATTGTCAATTTCTCAATTTGTCAAAACAATAGTTTATCTACTTCTACTTGGTTATAATTTTTCGCGGTAGTGGTAATTGTAATTTGTTTATAGAAATTATAATTTATGTGAAGCGCAAGCCAGACCTCGATGGAAGTAATGTCCGGAGCTAAAATAGACGTGCTGTGGTCGCCCGTACATAACGATAAGTTTATAATATGGGGCCCAGATATAACTCTGTACGAGGTCGCTCTGCTCAAAGATATCGAAAAGAAAACAACATGTTAGTATTAAAGATAATCGTTTTAGTTACTTATGTTGAGATCATAATTATAGTTTATTGCTTTGTGTTAATTTTATTACAGTTACTCAAATTTCGTCAACCAAAGGAGCAACAGTAATAGCATCCCAAAGTGCTAGCGGTGTGCGTTGTGTAGACATAAGCGCCATAGCCGAGCAGCCGGACCCCGTGCTGGCGCTGGGCCACGCCAGCGGCCGGGTCACGCTCAACAGTCTCAAGCAGGCGTACGATCCCTTGGGTCTGGTTGGGAGAGAGCTTGGTGAGTGAGATGTCCGAGGCAGTGCCAGCTTTAGTTATGTTTACATAAGATTACAAATTACTTCCGTACACTAATGAGGTCAGATAACCTTCCTATGCTAATATCTTTTGTTAAAGATAATTGAAGTTGAATACAAACTGTACAAAATGCTATTGGTAAATCTTGTCTCTATCTAAACAACTAGTTAATGATGCTTTACAATATTGAGGACAAACTCTAATTTCATACATAGAAATGGAAACAAATTAAGTTTGTAAATTTAAAACAAGGCAAGGCAAATGCATTGGTGAATTAAACAGAAGGGTTGATAATGATTGATTGATGAAATCCAAAGAGTTTATCTTGTGACAAAGATGTGATCACCACAGTACATATGAGATGTATATTAAAATAACAATCGCTGCTTTCTGCCTACCGCGCAAGGGACCTGGCGTGACGATATGTGTGTGTGTATTAAAATAACAGAAGACAAACATCTACATATTTAATCAGTTTCAATAATCTTCTATTGTTTTAACATGCTTTGTGAATATAATATACAAATAAAATCATGGAATATATTTTATATACAATAGTTCCGAAGTATCCTCGGCCATGCAATTCCGTGGCATGGAATCGTTCCGAGAGCAACCTCCTGGTGACGGGCATGGACAAGCATCGCAATGACTACTGCATACAGCTGTGGGACATGCACACATCTAGTGATGAGGTTACAGGTAAATCAATATATACAGCTCAGTCACTTTAAAGCCCATAAAAATTCATACCTCATATAAGAATCTTTGAATAAAATTTCATCTGGTTTACTAGTGTTTTGATAACTATTGATTTAGAGATAAAATTACTAATTTTGGAGGACTGGTTATTTACGTACATTAATAATTGTGACTCATACAACAATGTTGCCAGGACAAGTTCATTTTGCCATAAAAATTACATGTTGCCAGAACAAATAATTTGTGGTTTACCCTTGGCATTGTTTATGTGTATGCGGGGAAGATATCTTTTTGGAATAGATAATATATGAACATTTGCAATATCCAAGGAGTCACTAGTGTGATGCCGACTTCAGAGAGCTGTTCTTGTGCCTTTCTTAAAGTGCCCCACATCACAGCGCTTCGAGAATACCTCTGGATAATCATGCTGATTTTCGATTATTGAAGTCCCTGGTAATTGAGTCTCCACTGTATTCTCATTATTAATATGGTTATGTCAGTATATTACAAGAAATATCTTAATCTTAATCCTTTATTTCAATCATGTATGATTATAGTTAATGAAACACAAATTAACAGTTCATCAGTTCATATAATATTAATAGATATTAATGGATTTTCTACATCTCCAGAGGGATCCAATCCGTCGGACTCAGCACGGCCATTGATGGAGGTGGGGCTGGCGGAGGCGGCTCACAGTGTGGCGTGGTGCAGTTTCGCCAGCCGGACCGTCGTGGCGTCCATGAATCTTAAACATATTAAACTATATGATCTGAGAGGTGATTCCGGTGAAATATTAATTTTTTGCTATTCTCCTAACCTGTTAAAAGAAAGGTAGCCAAGTTAAGGTGTCAGTGTTGCGGTGCGTGAGAGAGAGCGTCCTTGTGCGCAGAGTCGTGCGAGAGGGCGTGCGGCGTGGCGACGAGCCGGCAGTGGGCGGGCGCGTGCGCGGAGGCGGGCGGCGGCTGGCTGCTGGCGTCGCGCGGCGACAGCGCGCTGTGCGTGTGGGACGCGCGCCGCCTGGCCGCGCCGCTGCGCACGCTGCCGCAGCCGCGCCCGCTGCGCAAGCTGCAGTGGTGCCCCACCAGGTAACCTCCCTCGCCCAGGCGCACTACGCTCACTCACATATATGAGTACTTATTACTCTAATGCAATTCGCAGACGCAATCTACTGATGTCCCTGCAGCGAGACTCGACCGCGTTGCGGCTGCACGACATCCAGCATGCCAACGAATACAAAGTCACTCAATCTTTCGATAGTGCCGTGAGTTTTAACGCCCACATTTCTATGTAGCCATTCTTGTCACCGCAGTAGCAAACTATCATAAATATGTAAGACAATCGGGTTCAATCTCTAAAGTGTGGTAGGTAATTAAAATCCATTATAAAATAATGTGTGATAAATTGAAACTGCCGTTCTCCAATGTACTCGCTTTACTACTACGACTCGAAGGGCATTAGACGCGAAAGGCTCGAAGGACCATAACATGTCGGGGACACTGTTGATAATAAAAGTTTTTTATATGAGAAAACAGTTTATTATATTGATAAATATTATAATTAAAAGGTTGATAAAAACAAAACTGTGCGATCAGTGAAAGCCAGGTGAGTATTTGGAAGAACTGTCAATGTGGAGATGTCGCGTAGGTGTCGGCCACGCCGGCGCTGGAGGAGCTGGAGCCGGAGGAGGGCGGCGGCGTGCTGGAGCGCGACGTGACGCTGGGCGCGCAGCCGCTGGCCGCGTTCAGCTGGCACCCGGCGCACGAGGCGCGGCTGCTGGCCGTGAGCGCGGCGGGCGGCGTGTGGGAGACGGCGGTGTGCGAGCGCGTCACGCTGGCGTGGGGCGCGGGCGCGCTGGCCTGGGCGGGCGGCGGCGGCCTGCGCGCGCTGGCCCCGCACGCCCTGGCGCGCGTGCCCGACGTGGCGCAGCGCATGCGCGCGCGCGCCGCCACCGAGTACGGTCTCAAAGTACGACCGACATCGCCCATCTCCACCATTACCTAGCTATTCATATGATCGCTTTAACATTTCACGCATATTCAACAATCTATTATTGTACATTATTTATTTATGATGTTCTGGTTTTAGCCAGATTTGTGGCAGAACGCCGATCTGGCGGACGACGAGGCCTTGAGTGGATTGTGGCATTTTTTGGCGCTGAGCAAATCACTAGTTGAAGATGGTACGTATATTTTATATTTTTAGCGTCTAAATGTGAAAGTCGCGAGCGCGCCGTTTATGATAACAGTGGGCCGACGGTAGCACGAATATAACGATCGAAGATTGCGTGGAGGGACGCGACGGTAATATATCGGTTTCGGCGACAGGATGCATCCGCAACAGTCCGTGGAAGCACCCCGGCGTGCGCACAGTGCTGCGCGCGGCCGGCGAGGGCGGCTACCGGTCTGAGGCGGCGGCGCTGCTGATGCCGGACCTGCCCAGCCGCAAGGTGACGGTGTACCGCAGCGCCGAGCGCGCGCGCGCCCTCCAGCTGTGCGGCTGGGGCTGGGGCTGGGAGAGCGCGGGCGCGGGCGTCGAGCGCGCCGAGGCGGAGGGCACGCCGTGCCGCGCCGCCGCGCTGGCCGCCTTCCACCTGCGCGCGCGCCAGGCGCTGGACGTGCTGGCGCGCGCGCGCGACCCCCGCCTGCGCGTGGCCGCGCTCGCGCTGGCGCCGCCCGCCGTGCCCTCCGGTCGGTATTCACTTTACAATCTATTTATGTAACTATAACATGCGTAGAAACAGAACGCAGCTAATGTTGATGAAAAGTAACTTTTATTTCAGTCATCAATGGTTGTATCTGACGGGTATTTTTTTTTAACTGGGGACAATTCCACACACGGCTATCAGATTCCAAATTAGGCAATTTAATGCCTGAGTTAATTGATATCACACTAAAATATCTTTGAATCGACAATGTTCCGACTATTGAGGTGGTTGTGCGCGCGCAGGCGCGGCGGACGAGCGGCTGTGGCGCGACGCGCTGGCGGCGGCGGCGCCGGCGCTGCCCGACGCCTACCTGCGCGCCATGCTGCATTTCCTGTCGGCCGCCGCCGCGCCCGCGCCGCCCGCGACGCACGCGCCGCCCGCCGCGCTCGCCGCGCCTCCCGCCGCCGACTTCAGCGACGTGCTCGTGAGTGAACCTCGAGTCTCACGTTTACTTCTTCACCGCTCGCTTAAATCGAACAAAGTCCATAAAATTTGTATAGAATTATTCTTTTGTCAGTAGTACTGCTGTATAACGATAACAATACGTCGCTCGCTGTAATAAGTCCTATACTACTCGCTGCCATCGCGTTCGTTGGATTAATAAATTTGCAGGCGTCATGTGCAACAAAAAACTACCAGCAAAGCGTTGACAACGTTAATTACTCGCAGAACGAGACGGAGATGCGGCTGGAGGACCGCGTGGCGTTCGCGTGCATGTACCTGTCGGACGGCAAGCTGCACGAGTACGTGCGGCAGACCAGCGACGCGCTGCTGGAGCGGGGCGACCTCTCCGCCATACTATTCACCGGTGAGCGTCCGGCGCCGCGCGCTCCACCGCCTCGTCCGGCACGGCCACATGGGTAACGCGCGCGTCGCCGCAGGTATCGGGCCGGAGGGGCTGGCGGTGCTGCAGCGCTGGGTGGAGCGCTCGGGCGACGTGCAGTCGGCGGCGCTGGTGGCGGCGCGCTGCTGCTCGGCAGAGCTGCTGCGAGACGCGCGCGCGGCGCACTGGCTCGACGGCTACCGGTCGCTGCTGGACGCGTGGCGGCTGTGGCGCGCCCGCTGCGCACTCGACACGTGGCTCTGCGCGGCGCTGGGCGACGCGGCGGAGGCGCGCCGCGTGGCCGTCGCCTGCGCCTACTGCGGCAAGTCCGTGGCGGCCGCCGCGCGCCCCCGCCCCGCGCTCGCGCGCCAGCCGCCGCCCGCCGCCAAGATGAAGGTGCGCGTAAACCGCCGCGATCGTTTCGCTCATGTCCCAATAATCGGAGGTAACAGGTAAAAGTTTATGCACGCAGCAAATCTCGTCGTGTCCAAACTGCCGCAAGCCGCTCCCGCGATGTGGCGTGTGCTCGCTGCACCTGGGCGGGGCGAGCGGGGCGCTGGGCGGGGCGGGCGGCGCGGCCGGCTTCGGCTCGTGGTTCAGCTGGTGCGTGGCCTGCCGCCACGGAGGCCACGCTGCACACCTACTGCATTGGTTCAGGTGCGAGGGGTCCCATTCTAACTCACCTAATTCGCCGATTGGTCATTCTATCGGGTGGTTTACAGAGGTTCGCGTGTTTGATTGATGTAACAGGTTACAGCTGCTTTGCCATTAGTGTAGTTTGTTATTTCATAATAAATACACCCGATCCAGAGTTACGATTGCAGGTTATTGATTTTTTTTATCAAGAGACGATGGGACATTACTAACGGCCAGTTCCGCAATCGAAGCGAAATGTGGATGAAAATTGGATATAATATAAATCTGCAAAGCAATATTCAAAACAGGCTTTATTTATTTTAAATGTACGTCAATGAACCATGATTGACACGAGGAGGTAACGGAAGCAACTGTTGTCCGGCCAGTGAGCACACGGAGTGCCCGGTGAGCTCGTGCAACTGCCGCTGCAGCACGCTGGATGCGCCCGACCGCGACGACGACCTGCTGTAGCGGCGCGCCCCCACCACCCCACCACCACCACCCCGCCACCACCACCCGACCTCACGCTACATACGAGCGTCATTGTGAGCCCTACTTCGTCGAGATATTTCGTATCTATATATTAATACGTTAAGCGAAAACTTTGGACCCCTTTTTACGAAAATTGCGCGCACGGAGGAGTATGAAAT
>DWGJ01004894.1:0-11035 GCA_018246895.1 Aspitha aspitha aspitha
GACATTACTTAGTTTCCGAAGATAGGGGAACCTCGTAGATGGTGAAATAAACTTTCATCTGAAACAACAAAAGTGCTCGTGGAGAAACTCGGCGGGTGCGTGGTCACTTTCGAAAGTTTCCTACAATAACATGACAAGACTTGGCAACTAACGGCGCATTGCATCGCAGGCTTTGGTCCTGCTTGTGGCTAACCGCGAAGGCTATTGCTTCGTCTGTTTCTTTTCTTGTTTCATCGCAAACGGTAAGACGAACATATTTATAAATATATGTATATATGCCGTTATTCTATATATGATAGGGTTACGTTTAACTGACATACTTTTTTTATTGTATAATAGACTTGCGTTTGAATTCGAGCTCACCTGATGGTAAACACAGATAAGTATGTAGTAAGATTGCCCAGACATGCCTAGCATAATCTACTTACCCGTTCTTTAAAGAATTTCAGCCAAAATATTTCTCGGAAAGGGTATACACGGCGTTCCCCAAAAACCTATATATGTATTATCATGTCTACAATTCAGAAAAGGGAATGCGACGAGCAAAACTATATAACACCAAATAAAAATAAGTCAAACAAATCGAGAAAGAAATCACGAGTGAAGAAAATGTTGAGCCGAAACTTGAGAATATTAAATTGTTTAATCGCTTATAACGAGACCTTAGAACAAACTTGCGACTTTACGACTTTCAATTTAATTTTGGTATAATATAAATCTCTGTACTGCCAATTTTCTGTTAATCTCTTTATTTCCAACAGTTTCAATAATTAGGAATTGAGGTTTATTTCTGAATCGCTCTTTGGAGTAAACCGTAAGAACTGAAAGGTCAAATGAACATAATAATAAGATATTTGTATAATAGGTATGTTGTTATCGATGTGATATGTTAGACTCGCGCCCTCTTCCTCTTCTCTTCAGCACTTACCTTAAATTTAAATTAAACTACTCATTTTTTTGTCGCTATATTTCTTCCCAAAGGATGTTTAGGGAACAGGAGACGGTAAGATTTGCAGCACTTCTGTGACTTCTCTTCTGTGGTTTTGTGCTGTTTCATCAGATGTAGTCGGTAAAACCAACAGCTCAAAATCTTAAAGACACCGCCACCTCTTTTCACACAAAGTAATAATATCCCTTGGCATATTGCAAAGGGTAATCTATAACATTTTAATTATATAAATTTCCTTGCTTAACCATAAATTGATTCGACCATTCCTTCGACCTCCTCCGTTTCACTATCAGTAAACTTTTCCGAAACAAAATTATAATGAATGAATGTATGAATGTATGAATGGATGAACGAATGAATTTAGAACGGCGTGTACGTACGGTCGGCGCAGTCAAACGTCGCGGCGACGGGACGCGCTCGCTAAATGTATGAATACATTACCGAGGCTGTTCCTGCTAGCTCCGTACCGTGCACTGGCAGTGTGCATGCAGCGACAAATGTAGGTGGGAAAGTTTACATAAAATCATTACCACTTTAGTGTGATACACATTTGAAGCGTTTAAAACTTAGTGAACATGAAGACGGTCAGTTCTTTGCTACTTGACCGCTGTAGAGTTGGTCAACCATGTAGTCATTTAGGGTGGATTACATTTACTCATATGTTTCGACATATGAGTAACAATTTCCCACACGCTTACATATCTCATTCCAAATAAGGCAATTAAATGGCTATGTTATGGTAACCGGACAGCTGACAAACATACATACATATGTGTATGCATACCATATTGATACTTATACAAGATGTTTTTAATACGAACAGACACGGGACAAACAGCGTCACGTCATCAGAGCAGCATAATCCTCATAGTGCTACATTCACGTGTTTTGAAAATGGTACCTACATATATACATATGTATATCCGTAAACAGTGAGAAGTATGTAGCGACGGAACATCGTAAACTCGTAAGTATTGCATTTGCATTTGGCGAAAATACGTGCAGATTTTCTTTTATCAAATACGAAAGTTTAAAATAACGACAATTGTGTCGTCGCGAGTCTGCATCGAGCAGCTTCGAACGGGCACTCGTTTTGGTCTCTTTCCAAACTAGTTAGATGGCGAGCACGAACGGAATCGCTGCTGCTATTTTAATATCGCCCAACTTTCCAAATATTCAACAGCCTTGTACATTTTCGTAGTCGAGTAAAATACAATCGGAGTTTCTACTTTGGGGCCAATAAAATGAAAATGTAACTTTAATAAATGGAATCGCATTTTTACAGCGGCGACCGGCTGCCGCCGCGCGATTTAAGTTCCCGACGCTTGCGTTATGTAGATACTTGTTGACGCTGCAAGCACCACGCCGGTTGGGAGAATAACAAATAACACCAAATAGCCAACTACACCAGGACCAGTAAGCACTTTATTGTTTTCGACCTTCACTGTGGCTTCTTTAATGTTTTTTATGACAACATATACGCATGTAAAATCAAATTAAAATTACCTCAAAAAGGCACGGACGACATCTCTAAGCAGTTATGGACTTTACCAATAAATAAATACGTGGTTACGTATTTCTAAAATCGCCACTATCGTGAAAAGTGACGTCGCAAACTGAGTAATTTTAAAGAAAAAAAGTACAAATTTGCAATACCTTCAAACACAGAATTTTTCAACATAATGTACTCGTATGTTGTGTGGGACGAACCTAAAGCCGATATTCCACCGGCTCTCTCACCACTCTCACGTTCGACGACAAGCGAACACGGTCTATAAACCGAACGGGAGCATTCGTTTAGCGTACGAATTATCGTAGCGTTTGTTTAAATTATTTACACATGCTGTATATATAACATTTTCGTCACTTCTTCTTTCAGACAACACCCCAAATCCCTGTATGGCGTGTATCGCGACAAGTACGCAATGCAAATGACCAGATTTGAGTTTTACCTCGAGTCAAGGGCACGGAGAAGGTTAGTGTATTTAAACCAAACTCATTATCTTTACATGAGCGGAGAACAACAAACAGAACACACCCTCAGGAAAGCAAGTGGACGAGGGAGCCGACAAAGTTCATTCGCGATGTTTGCCGGTCGCCAATATTTTGATGAGTCGATCGGGCCGCCCACCCCGGGCTGTTTGGCTGCCGAGTTATTACTCCTATAAACACATTTCACGAAAATAAATAATTGCTCGGTTCCGCACCTCATTGATGTGTCAGGAAGACGGATGCGCCGCCCGCCCGCCCATCGATTCCGCCTTTGTCGGATTTTATAACAAAATCCTCCTACTCAGTATATTTTGCTGAAATAGTGCGGCGGTCCGATGTTTATGTTGTGAGGCGTTTTATTAACATGTCGGCTGTGGCTCGTCAAGTGTAACAATAAGGGATATTTAAATTTTCGTACGGATATATTTCTCGAAGAACTTCACATTAGGTTTCGCTAATATAAATATACCATGACCCATACTTACTTTAATTACACCCATAATTGAGGTGACACTCTGTTCTTCTTTGTGCATTGTATTTTAATTGTGGCAATGATAGTGTAACCCTGTCGGTGTAACTTTTATAATAAAATAAAATAAAAAAAAATAAAAAATGACCAAAATGTAAAAAAATATTAAAAAATGGATCGATGTAAAAAAAACCTAAATGCTGAAAACGTATTACCAATGCGTAGAAATAAAAATCTTGACTTTTTCTCCAATCTGATAAGTAATCCCCAGTTTAAAAAATATTCTTTAAGTCAACTTTGGAACAATACTTAACACGTCGCCAAGTCCCCCGATGTGAGCCAACGAGTCTTTGCTTAAAATTTACAAACATATTTTGCGCTTTACCAAACTGTGAGATTCACAAAAATAAGTCTTACGACATTCACTTTAAGGACTATTAATAAAAGTTATGCTGTTTACAAAATGAAATGCTCAAGGGTCTATACGCATTCCCAATGATTTCCAATTACTGACATTTCAATGTCTGTCTCCCGTTTGACAGAAATTATCTTTTGAAGGCAAAATTGAAAAATCCTTCTTCCGAGAGATCGCTTTTCAGACGTTTATTCCTCAATATTTCAGTGTTCAAGACAAAAGATGTGATTTGATATCTGTCTCTTTTGATCTCTATTATTAGAAATATCATTTTAATTTACACACACTACTATTAGGTAACACTTACAAGTATATATTCCGAGGACCTTTTCAAGCGCAATAGAATAATATCTGTTATGATGGAATTATAGGACTACGGTTCAATTAAGCTATTACATATATCAGACACTGGGTGATGCTTCGTGAGTCAGAAGCCTCTGAAACAATGTATGTAGTTGTAGGAATGAAAACTGTAGAAGATACACGTCAATTCTTTACGGACCTACGCTGTTAAATTAATATGAAAATTAGAAGATAGCAAACAAGTCGTTTGAACAAATTTTCAGGGTAATTTGTAAAAAGATCGAATAACACGTATCCATCTGCCTAATGATCCATTCAACAATTCTGTTAACTCATCTCTCGAGCCCAGACTTCGCCCGCCTCCCCGCGCCTCGCCTCTCCGCAGAAAAGGTGAATTGCACATGAAGCGTCAAAACGATGGATTAAAACTGCGGCATGTGACAAGTTTAGTTAAGGAAACTCGCCGCTCAGTTGGGAGCCTTAGGAGAAGCCTATGTCCAGCAGTGGACGAAAGATGATGACGGGAATAAAACATCGTCATTGCGGGAGGGAAAGCGGTCCACACCCAATGAGATCATATACTGTCACATGTCATATAAGCAGATCGTTCCTTACTAACTATTGCTCAATTTCATAATATGGATTTGATAAAGAGAAAAATAAGGATCCAGTCAGTTCGTAATCATCGGTGACGAAATTTTTGCTCCGGGACTCAGAAATAGAGTCACATTTGTACAACCACTACATGAACAGAACTAAATCTGCAAGAACAATAAAATAAATATGTACAAATGTGAAAGCGATCTTTAAAACGGTCAACATGTGAGCCGGCCCTTATCCAGCGGCAGTAAGTAGTGCCCCGTCACAGCGCTCGCGCGCGCGGCTGCCGCCCCTAACAAATTACATCTCTGTAAACAAGTTTACCGACACGTCACAACAAGACTGATGTACTTTTAACTCGCGCATCGAACGACTGAATCAACCTTAATGGTGCTCGGCGGCTTTTTTCGACAAACGTTATCGTTTAACGATCGTTGATAGCGCTTTCTTATGATTACAATTACACAGACATACATACATTGACGCCTAATTCCCATAGGGGTATGCAGAGGAGCTGCGCCTCTTCCACTTGCATCGAAATGCTTATAAAGGGTAGTCTATTTTTAATATAACTCTATTTTAAAAATGCAACAAAGACATTTATTTGCCCAAATTTGGGTACATTTAAAGATGTTACAGAATTGTTAGTTCAATCCATTGTTTTGCGGTTTACGGCGTACAAATTTAAAAAAAATTAAAATTTTAAAAATAAACTTTACAGTCTTTAACATTAGTTAATTATTCATTATTGCTTAATTATTTATTTATTATGCGAACAATGTTTTCGATGGGGGGGGGGCTTTGTTACGCGGCGTTTTTTTGCGTTTTGGAGACGCGTCAGTGTATGTTCGGTCGTAATTACGAGCAGGTCGCAGCGTGTTGCTGAGCGCGACCACTCGCCGAACGAGGTTGCCATATTTCCCCGCCGGTAAACTAAAATGAGCGAGAAATAACTGGAAGGTGTACTCGGCTTCCTGCACTCATAATTTTCATGTAAACTTTTTTTTCGAATGGCTCAGCGGCGATGCGGTAGCGTCGCAATGCTCTGTGCTCGTGTGGGGTACTTACAACCTAATCCAATCCATCCCATCCAGACATTTTGAAGCAATGATTGCAGTCAATGAACCGAACAGTCAAAGCTGGCCGGCAACAGTTCAGTTCACAGTTCAGTCGACGCGCCAGCTCGCGACGTAGGGACCCTTACTCCGAAACGTACCTGAACTAACGACAACAGCTGGGCTTGATGATTGATATTGAAATTCACTTTAAAGTTACAAGTACCTACATGTAGGTATCAGTCGGGGGTTTAAGGTTTTATTTACGTATTTTTATCTACGAGTACATCTTTCAAAGTATTTTGTATCCGTGTAAAACTCGTAAAGCATTCAAACGTAATACAGTTAATAAAATTGTAACTGTATTTTCAATTTGGAGCGGACTATGACAGATTGTAACATTTATAAATAAACAATGTTTTCTATACAAATGCACTAAGAAATATAATTTTCTTGCGGTCTTCAATTGGTCAACGTTTAACACGTTTAGATGAACGTTAAAAATGTTTTCTTCGTGTCTTCAATGTGAATTGTATTGAGAGAATTGTAAAGAAAAATACCCTGAGCATTGCGAGTGAGGATCTGGATTGTTCGAGTTCCGCTAGTAATTCAGGTCATTGAATATTCAGCCGGGCGGGAGCGGGGGCGGGTTTCCATTAAATTTGTATTTTTCCGGCCACTTTACCTCCAGAGCCTAATGGGACGGTGTGAACGAACTTTTTTACTTTATAACTTAAGGCTTTCACTTTACAACGTGAGCCTTCAACTTTGATCGCGCCGAACCGCATTACATATTTAGTGGGAGACGCTTGTCGTTGCAGTTGTCGTAACAAAAATTAAGAAAAATATATCTTTTTTGGAATTTGCGTTATATCCTTGCACCGCTGCATTTCGGCTTTGTAAAAAACACTACAGTGGTAAATGTCTGTTGAGGCCAAGCGAACGGAGGAGTCCGAGTTCGATTTCCGCCCGAGCGGATAATACGTACTGTAAATGTTGAAATGATCGAACGTCTGATATTCTTCTGGTGGTGTGTCATAATTTCCTTCGAACTTTAAAGTAAAAATCCTGTTTTGGCCACAGTTATGTAGCGCTCCGTTCAGTGTGTTCAGTGGTTACTAAGAAGTGACTAATTAATCTCATTTTCATTAATTGAAAAGAACTGCATTAATTAGTACGAGGACTACAAGAACAAGTCAATCAGTCAGTCAGTCAGTCAAGAACAAGACAATCCAGTTATCTTTTATCTAATATGTAATTCATTTATTTATACGTAATGTAGATATAAACGATTTCTAACATATACCTAGGTATTGTGACCCCTTAATTATGATTAACGTCACGGAAACCTTTTGTAAAAAGGGTTCTTTTGTTTCACATAAGATCTACCCTTATCGATGATCTAATAAATTTGGAAAACCACATATATAAGTCTGTCTGTCTGTTCACAGGCAAATCTTATCGCCGGTCCGATCTTAACCAATATGCAAGAAACAGTATAATGGACCTTAAACAAAACTTGCTAAGTACCAAAATTGCTTGCATCTCAATAGCCGCACGCGGGGGTATGCGGGCAGAGAGCTATGGAAATTTACATCTTATGATCCACTTTTATGGTCCAAAATTGTTTAAATTCAGTACAGCTTCAATTCGTAAAGATTACATTACGATAGGCTTAAAGTTGAACATTCTGGCATATTTCGGTCCTCGTACAGTTATATGAGATGGATCGAGAGATCACAGGTAACATTAACCGCTCAGTGGCGCCAACCAGCTCTGAATGGCTCGCAATGATGCTGAAAGCGCACTAATATATACATATGCAAAGGAGTATAAAAATATTTAAAAAAAGTTTAAAACAAAACTTAGATATTTTAGCAATCATTTTAACGGTGTTTTATGTGCTTTTGAAATGTTAAAGAGAAAAACAGCAATTACTATATCTTCAGCGATATTGACCCTTCTATCGTTCCACGATTATGTTGGACGTGTCTTCTCACGCAGTAACCAGACATTTTATACAACATTAGAAACAAAATCTAACAAGTTCAGGTTTCCTTGCAATATTTTCTTTGACCATTACAAAAAAACGCGAGGTAAGTTTGAAATAGGCATAACTTTCTATAAATTCAAACGTGTGCTCAGGGTTTGAACCCGGGACGCTAGGAGACAAAGCCTAAAGTCCAACCCATCGGGCCATAACTGCTCTCTGACGCATGTGTACAAAAATGTAAGGTGTAACATCATTTCGCAGCACTTTAAAAGTTTCGAGCACAATATCGCAATATTTCCCGCCATTCACGTGAAATTCCCGCGGATTGCCGTCAAAAGCCGGCTCCGAACCGAAATTGTATCAATTGGGAGAAAAATTAATACCGACTGCATCGAACCTGCATCGCGTTTATATTCGCTCGGGGAATTTGGGAATATGCCGAGAAAAATTCCCAAAGTTTCCCGATAAGGAAATTGTTTGAGACTCCGCCGAAGTTTTTATTGGGGCACAATGCTTCTGAAACTTTTGTTTCCAGTAATATTTATATTTGAATTTGACCTGCAACTTTTGAACTATTCGTTTTGTTACGAAATCTTTTGGAAAGGGACGGTGGGGGAAACAAAGTATTATAAATCATAATACTATATGAAGATGAGTATTTGGAATGTTAATTATCAAAACATATTCAAAAAGTTGGCTGCATTCATAAAGCGAATCGATCAAAATCGTGATGAGGCTCGAGAACGAGGTGACATGACGTGAGGACAGAACTACCTGAACAGGTGGCTCGTGAAACGTAATACTCACATTATATATAGCGGGATAATACGGTATGATGATATGAGGATATGATGGTTTACCATTCATAAATAATTTTAATTATATATGAGGTAGGTATGCAAAAAGGACGCCATGTTTTGACTACCTGTAATAGACGTGCATTTGTGACTTTACAAAAAAACTTTGATAACGAATAAAGGCCAAAAATACTTTCATGAAACAACGAACGAACGAACAAGCGAAAAGACGTGGTACGATATACCTGAGTAGATATAGCCTCTATGTGGCTATACATGTACATACATACATTAATGTGAAGTCAGTAGGTAGGTAATATGTGAGCAACGCAATTAACAAAGTTGGAAACGGTACGATTTCGGTTGAAGTGAGTTATTGCAATTAATGTCATTGCAACTGGAACGAAACTCGAAACTAACTTGATTTGAAATAGTTTAAACGTAAAAGTTATTCTTGCTATTGAATTTAATCTTTTGACTATCTCTGTCCCGATCGCTAAAACTTTGAGAAGCACACGTGGTCCTGACGCGGCCGGAACGAGCTAACGATCTGCTTTGTCAAGCAACGCCAGGGCAGCTTTGTGACCGCTAGAGACTCAGTTAAGAGCATTTACAGATTACGTTGAGTTTGTTGCGTATATACATAGATATTGTCATCGGACAATCGATAAACCTCATCGGAAGCGATTTTAAGCCGACAACATTTTCCTGAAATCCAGCACAGACTTGTCGGACAAACAAACAAAAAATACAACACAGTGGCAGGCAGGCACGCGCGGCCGCCATTTTTGTTTAGTTTTCGCGTCGTGCAGTAAAAGGCGGTGTCCACTGCGTTAATTGTCGCAACCCCACATGCGACAAATTGGAAGATAAACACGACAAAACAAGATACAAACGTTTTACATATTTATTGTCGTATTAATGCAGCTGACGGCCACAGACCCCGACTGCTACGTCGGAGAGTTTGGGCTCGTCTACCACCGTTATGTGATGAACACATCACATACAAATTTTTGCATAAAATAATATTTCAAAACTTTAACTATTTTTAAGTCGAAATAAAAAAGCTACAGAATTCTTTTCCTTGCCACCCCATCCATACGTTGAGGTGTTGTAAGCGAAAGAAATTTACAGTAGTATTCTAAATTAGCGATGTATATAAAAAGAAACATTAATACAAATAGCTACGGTCTACCTTAGAGTAGACCGAGCGGCGACCTTATTCTGGCCCCGCGTCCGGCGCCTCCTCTCGTGTCTATTCTAAGCCAATGTCAACCACCTTCCGCGGTTTTAATGACTGCCTTTAATACACATAGACATCCATTATATACCTACATACTGCTTGGCTTGTTGACGTATCATGTTCAACACAATACTAAAATTAACTACCTACGAGTATATTTAAGTCAGACTAAAATTATCACAATGAATTAAAACAAGCAATATTAATGATACTTAAATACATAATTGAATTACAAAATTTTAACGTTTAACTAATAAGTAATTCACTTCGTATTATTTACTCAATCCACGAAAGTATTGCAGGCATTGAATTCATATTGTTTATTTTTAATGTTGCTATGTAAATGAGATATAAGTGAAATGACCTAGTACCTAATGTACGTACAATAAATCCAATATAGTAGGATCGGTGAAAACATTTGATTATGAAATATTTTTCTGTAAAGTACAATAACTACTACTGGCTACATACCATGTTATAATCCCTATAACTATCATTTTGGGAATGGTCTAAATGTAAAAATAGTTATGTTGATTACTTATGACTATTATTAATTATTACAACTAGTAATTCCTATTCATATGCAGCGCCATTCAATTAAATTCCGTAATAAAATCATAAACCATCGCGTAGCACGTAGCTACTACGCCGTAGCGTAACATACAAGCTACGGCGCTACGAAGTTATCGAGTGTCATATTAGCATATCAAAAGATCGCCGAAGAGATGTCGAAATGTTGGCAAATGTGGGCCCTGTGTTCGTACACTCGCAAAACGTTATTACATTTACATATTTGATTATAAACAAGTAGTTACATGTAGATATTCTTTAGAATTCATAAGGATTATTATCAACGGGTTTATACTGAGCTGGTGTAGTAAAGTTTTAAAGAGTTTGTTTTACTACTTACAATATTAAAATATCTAATTCATGCAAAAACATTTTCTTTCATTGTACAGTCTAATAAATATCTGTTGTAGACGGCATATTTCCGAAATATATAAACTATATTTCCTGAATAATTGCGATAAATTAGTGTGTTACAATAATGACCGCTATTTGTAATAAGTGCCCCAAAAACAACTAAAAATAATGAAAGTTTTCCTAAAGATGAAGTACAGAAATTCTTAATGACTATTATTTTAAAATTCATATTCAAAGATGCTCAAGTCGTTGTCAGTCTTTCTAAGCATGATATTCAAAAATGCTTGAAATAATG
>DWGJ01004895.1:0-11032 GCA_018246895.1 Aspitha aspitha aspitha
CCAGTCCGTCCTGCAATTTTTTTTTCGTTCTACAATGTTGTTCTTAGAACAGCCAAATAACATACATACATACATACATACATACATACATACATACATACATACATTATACAGTGAGTAACATTAATGACTGTATGATAGAAAGGATTTAAAATATATAATATGTATAACACGTTAATTGTGACATACGAGACATCACAGAATTATTATAAGCAACTCCTGATACCATTTTATATTTAATACAGTTATAATTCCTAGATGGTGTCTATTTCATATAAACAAATTATTCATCATTGGGACAAATGAGAAAAACTATATAATTTGCTACATGTATAATATATATATGCTGACGAGTATATATAACATCCCGTAAGATTAATAATAATAATAATAATGATGATGAATACATACATCGCGTTTTTTCCCTTTAACCGTTAAGGGTCCAATCCGATTTGTTTTTGCACTTATGATATACTTCAACATCATCACAATGACACTATCGTACAATAGGTGACCCATTCCACAGCGCACAATTATTTAATCACAAGGGCGTCACGGCGGAATATGCCGCTCATATTAACTCCCAAAGTGATGTGGCGTACGGGCACACTAATGAATCATGAGGAAAATATCGAGTAAACCTATTGTTCATTACGAAGGGCACTGGACTAGTTTGTTTAATCTCCAATATATCCAACGGTCAGTGTATTTACTTGGTAATGAAAAACAAACATCTCGGTCCCGATAGACGGTAATGGGTTGACGACATCATAAAACACAAGACGTCGTTAGCGTTAGTTAGATAACAACTTTAGTATATAGAAACGAAAACGAAACGAAAGAATAGTGAGTTATTTGCTCACATTCTTAAATTAAACTCCTACTAATTAATCGCGAAACGTACTCTAATAAAGATATGCACATGCCTCATATACGAGTAGTATCGTCGGTAAGATAATAATTATATACAAATCACGAAACCTGTGTGGAACTCACAGATATATGTGCAAACCTAGTGCCAATTTTATTAAAACGTTACTAGCAAGATTTCAAACCGAAAAAATTAGTAATTGATATATAATTCGAATAACATACGATAGATAACTGAAAAGTCCCCATATCCTACAGGCAAGTTTTCAGAATCGTAGGTATTAGTCATATGTTCTATGTATTGGTTAGATATTTATTATTTCAGTAGCAATCGTTTTATACATAAGTGCCTCTGACGTCAGAGTAACTTTAATTGAGTAAAATAATTTGAAAACATCAGTATATTAAAGAAACTTCAAAATAGGATAAACAAAGGACATTTTTATTGTCTTTGAATAGGACTAATGAATTAATACTACACTTAAACCTTACGTTGCGTATTTAATCATATCGGACGATGTAATTGGTAAATTTTATTAAAAGTTTTCGTTGATTACAAAGACCAAGATTGATCATTGAATACGTGCCCATTGTACATCGTACGTTTTGAATTATGATCCACAAAAATGAACGAACGCAAACTTTTGTAACGTAACAAAGCAAACAGAAACTTTTCTATGCACATTTATTACGAAAACTCACCAGTTACTGTTAAAATATTTTACAACCACAGAAAATTTACAAACAAACTATTATTAATGTTGCCCGCGAGTGTTTATATAACGTGTTCGGCTTACGGAGACTTACTATTCGCTGTCAAACGAAAATTCTTCATCGTGCGTGTCTTTATCTTATCGCGGTCCGTAATCATTAGACGCAAGTTCTAGCGTGATAAAGAACTCGATACGCGATACAGGAGCGGAAAACAACGAGTCGCGACCACCTCACCGTTATGTACCTCTCGTATGCAAGTCATTTATGGTCCGACAGTCATTGCATTCGACAAACTTGGATTACGTCAGTATACCGTTTTATACGATGCCTTGCATTTTGTGTCAAAGGCGTCAAAGAGACAAGTGCACAAAATATCACGCTTTATCATCCAAATATAATATTGGTGTTGATATTGTAAACAATTTTATCTGAAATAAATATACCATATATACATTTATAATCGGACAACACAAGTGTACCTTGATTTCTCCTTGTCCTTCTGCACAGCAGGCTTGTAGATCCTTAAGCAGCAATTGATATTTGGTGATCCTCTGCACAGGCTTGATGAGATATGCGTCTAGCGGGTGTTCTAATTTTTTCTTACGCTGAACCCTGTTCACAAATAATACTATCAGAAATGGCCTATATGTCAATATAGTATGTGTAGGTACTTTTCACAGATGTAAATAAAGCAGCAGTCAAGTAATCTATCTATATAAAACTGAATCTCATCACGTGTGAACTGATCAAGCGATATCGTTAATTTTGTTTTTAAATGTGAGAAAATATCGTTAAACTCGGAGGCAAATAGCAATAATGGCAATTTAACTTTCGAATATAAACTGCCTACTAGGCAAACGTTCGATGTTTGTCCCGTCGAGTATGATTAAAACCGGTACAATCTGTTCATTGATTGTAAGGCGGTGGGAAGTTCGCCGAGGCAGCTAGTGTACATTAGATATTGTTTTTTCAATCGAGTGTGAGTGTAAGTGTAAGTGTAAGTGTGAGGTGTGCGTACGCGTACCGCTCGAAGTAGTCGCCGGCGTGCTGCACGACCGCGGCGTTGCTGTCCGGCTTGTTGCGGCAGTACGACACGTACATGTCGAACTCGCGCGCCCACGTCACGAAGCAATGGCCCACGTCCTCCGGCATCGTCTCGTACTTGTCCAACTCGCGGAGGAACACGCGCTCGTGGAACCGATGGATCTCCTCTATGTTACCAAATATCAACTCCTCCTGGAGAACGTTAAGCGAATGTTAGACACCGAAGCGCTTGTCGTCTCGATGCGATTGAAGATTGCAAGCGATTTATAAATATAAAAAAAATAATACACTATTTGTGAATACAAGTTTGCTCGCTTGTGAATACGAATTCCGTTATATTTTAGTGTCATATCTTTGTTGGTTCGGTCCCGTACAAAATACCTATCTCCGCCAAGCCTGCCGTAAAGAACTTCGTTCCAAAAAAGAAATCGGGTGTGGTCGGCGTTTGGACGGGTGACCGTTAATGGCAAATAATATCCTTAACAAATTTCGCAGGGCACGTTAATTCTTGGGTTCCGCATGATACCCCCAGTTAACAATCGCTACATTGGCTGAAGTAGCCAATAGCCTGCGTATATGCACCAATTCTCAATATGGTATAGAGGAATACTTTTATAATAGTTGCGCAAGAGAACCGAACCTACCAGTGGTATGTAAAATGGATTGCAACTATTAGGATACTTCGTGTAGCTAAATGGGCTAGACGTCTATAATATTATTTATCCAGGGAATTAAGCAGTTTTTTACGGTCATCGTCATGGTTTCAAACAGCGAAGTCGAAAATTTGATTGAGCACAAATGTTATTGACGTACCTTTCCGTGCAATGCGGATGGCACCGACGCGGGATCAGTGCGCATTTCACGCAGGTAGCATGTTATGCATGTTTCCAGGTCCTTGACGTACGCACGTTCCGTTTGAAGTAATTCAGCCATGATGAATCTGAAAGAAGATATAAGCAAATAAATTTTGCTTCCTGTTGCTATAATTTGTTTCAGTTAATAAGCTAGGTGCAGTTCTCGGATAATTAATGAAACTGTATTATTGCAAAAATATGAAATGGTCGTAAATCCACGTACTCTTTGCGACGGGCACTGCGTCTCTTCTCGTCCCCGGGAGCCGCCGGCTGCGGCTCCGCGCGCGCGTCGCTCTCCACCGAATGGGTGGACGCCAGCGACGGCGCCACGCCCGAGTCGCTCTCCGCCTCGCTCTCTCCACCCTCCATCGAACCGCTGAACTCCGCATATCTGCAAAATGATTGAATGTCGTAATACAACAATAGCAAAATAAACGATTAAAATTACGCAGCATTTACAATATAGATAATGAATGTTACATCGGATTAAAGAATTATGTATAAAATACAAAAAAAAATTTTTTTTGTACTTTCAGGACTGTTATCACTGCGGTTGTTCTTCTATAAGTACCTAGCATCAACGGCGGCGACCCACTCCTTGATCTGAACGGCGTGCGGATGCCCTTTCTCCACGAGTCCGTCGGCTAGCTGCGCGAGCAGGCGCACGCGCTCGCGGCTCTCGCGCGCGACGCCCGCCGCGGCCGCGGCTGCCGCGGCGCCGCAGCGCTCCTGCGTCTCGCGGATCCACTCGACGGCCGCTCGCGCCGATCGCTCGAACAACGCGAACTGCTGGCACTGCTCGAGACGCTTCTTGCGCACCGTCCAATGTTCCAATACCTGATCGAACGCAAATTTCACACTGTATTGAAACAACACGCACTTAACTTACGTATTCACGAAACTGCTACTTGACGTTGATTTGAATATTCTGCAATATTTACTGACATTTAACCTCGTAACAAATCTTAAATTAGTTAGTTATGTCGAACTTTTTAACTTGAGGACATAAATCAAATTTACCGGTTGCGTTAAAAACACTAAAAAACTCTCAATCATTATAGCACAAGCGGCACCGGTTAAAATAACAAAGGTTGTGAGATGAATTGTAGTTTTGAACCAGTCGTCAACATCACGTGAGGCCACGCAGCCCTGCGATACCATCGCGGCTCGTTAGACAAAAGCTGTATTGTACACAAGTTCTATTCAACCACAGTGCCACTGACTGTGACCTTTCCGCGCATACCGCCCACAACACGCATCACAACACACTCAATCGTACTAATCGGTTAAATAAAAGGAAAGCGCTTAGTTTACATTAAAAGAATACAAAGAAAGTTACAAATAAAGAATGCATTACATAAATATTATTCCATGACATGAACCGAATTGTCGCTAGAATTGTAAACAAGCAAACGTCGCGTTTTATATCAATCATGTTTCAGCCGTGTTTGTTAACAATTGTCTAGATGTACTGCATTGAAATAGAACTGTAACACACTTTATGTCAGATGTTATCTATAGAACAACATTATAACTATTTCTGTATAAACCCGGAAAACAGTAAACTAGATTTTAATTAAAAATAGACATAGCAAGCTTCTGGGTCATTACAACCGCAGTACTAAATAATGCACAATAGTGGTATATAGATATAAAAGATAATCTATTCAATGTGCTATTAATTAACAATTAATACTTGTATTATTATATGCAGCCTTAATATATTATATCGTTTATAATATATACAACTATATACAAGTAATTTGTTATATAAAATCAAAATAAAGTAAAAATAACAACCATTTTAGTAAGGTTATTTATACCAGAAATGGAAATAAATTTAAATGAAGGCCTTACATATAATTATAGTGTGGTAATGAAATGTTTAGAACTTGCTTTTAAAATTAGTTCTGTATAACAAGGCATAAATATGTCGGCTTTGACGCATTCACAATATTTTCAATAAGCGTAAGAAATTCAAATATATTGGATCTGGAAACAAATTCGGTCCGCTGTTCGTATTGTGTTAGATACAGTCACGTTACGGTGTGTCTTACTGGCGACATGTCAATTGAGATGACCGCTGTTATTTGTGAACGTGAAATTCATGCGTGCAATCGATTACGTAATCAGTAATAAGTATTACACGTACCTAAATATTATTGGCAAGCCTATATTTTACAATTTATCCCACACACACTTCTTGAAGTTACTTGTATAATAATATATAATCTCTTATATATATAAAAATCCCATGTCACGATGTTCGTTTGCGGTATTCTCCGAAACCACTGAACCAATGTCATTGAAATTCTATTCTATTGTTTGGTCTAACTTAAAAGATTTTTTATCTCAATTGATAATCTAATTTTTCATTGCCAAATCAATGTTTTCTTATAGGACAACACTTGGTCGGACAAACATCGTTGCACGGGTTTTTAGGACATATATGATTTGACATATGTATGTTAACCACGGCAACGCGTGGTCGGGTGTACTAGTACTAATATACATAATAGTCACCTTATTCTCCTGCGCCAGCAGCGTGTCGAGAATGGCACGGGTCTGTTCGTGATGCGCCTTGCTCGCGGCCGCCGTCTGTCCGTGGACTTGGGCGGAGCGCGCCGCGTACTTGAGAAACGTCTCCGCCGTCCTGCGCGCCAGCGTGCACGCCTTCAAAAACGCCTCCTTCTGCTCACCATGTTTCACTATCAACGCTGCCACCTAGACCGAAATGGAAAAAACGTTAATGATGGAACTACCGACCGGAGAAGTACCGCCACCTTACCTATTTCTTCCGTGAAGCAAATGTTTTTACAGCATTCTGTGTTTCGGTCTGAAGGGTGTGGGATTGCCGGTCCACTGGTATCTTAGTCCTCAAGAATAGAAATGCATCCGTAACCTTATTTCTGACAGGGTTACTACTAACAGTCTACATACTAACTGGACTAATATCACTAACAGTCCCATTCCTGCAGTCCCATTACTAAAGAATATTCAGCAACGAATTCTTATTAACACCTTATATTAACTGAATTCCCACTAACAGTTCCTACAGCTCTGTTAGGAGTCGGTTACTTGTGTCTGCTGCCTGCTCTTTTGCTACTTTATTCGAATAAAACAAAAACTTTTAATTCACTACACAAGGGATATAAAATTGGACACAAACCTGTGCAGCCTTGTCCAAGTTCTGCGCGAGCTGCAATTCATCGGCGGCGGGCGCGGCGGCCGACCCGCACCAGTCCTCGTCCCTCCTGTACTCGCGCTCCAACGAATCCAGCACAGAGCACACTTGTTCCGCTGTCTTATAGAAATTTAACGAAGCGGTCACGAGCTTGTGACGCTCCTCCGCGCACGTCACCAGCCTTTGCCATCGTTCTGTCACCTCTTCCGATATCTCCCTGCAATATCAAAATGGTGTTAGCAATTATTCGACTAAAGCAACAATGTTGACACACACCACAATGTACCGTATCATTAATATATATAGTGCCAGCTATTACAAATAATACTAACGTTAAATGGGACGTATTGATCTTATTAAAATGTACAAAAAATCTTACACATTTTTTTTATTTGCTATTATCAAAATGTAACTCGGATACAACGTATTCATACCTTATCGTGTGTGGTTCATAATGGTTGGCAGCACGCAAAGCGTCTGCCCTATACTTGACTTGCACAGCACTCGCGTGAGTCTTCTCCACGGCCACTTGAAACTGATCGTGTTCTCTTTTCAGCTGCTCCGCTTCTGACAAGGTCCCGGGTATCGAGAACGAGGCGGCCAGCATGGCCTCGCCATTTCTTATCCAGCTGACGACTTGAGCAGCGTCCTTCTGGAATTGACCTGTAGTACAATACAAACATAATTATAGTAGACAATTTTATATAGGGTCCGCAACGACGCAGTGGCGAAGTGAAGCGTTTTCGCTCACCCAGTTGTACGCACTGCTCGAACCGAGCTCGTCTCTCCTCGGCCAGCTCTTCCAGGTCCAGCTGTCTGTCGTGCAGAAACTCCAAGAGCAGTTGAACACGAGCCTGCGCGTCCAGCGGGGCCGACTCCGATCCGTCGTTGCTGGTCGCCATCACGTCCGATGCCTCAGCGATCGCTGCCGCTAAATCCTGTCCTTGCTGTACCACCTGCAACGAAGGGACAAAAGTATTAGTCCAGTTGTATATTCGGAGGTATAAAATGACTTAAAACGATATTGATATCAGTTATAATTTCATGTGGATCAGTATTGAGGCGGCGGTGGTTGTTACCTGGAACGTGGCGTGTTGCATCCTCGCGACGCTCTCGTTATGCGCGACCAGCGCCTGCTCCGCCTGCTGCGGGTCGCGGGGCGGCTCTGTGCGCTGGAGCTCGTCCCCCCATAGTTCTAGGCGAGACGACACCTGTGTCAACCACGCAATTATGTCAATAAGAACAGAAAAAATTACAATAATCAACTTATCGTAATTGCATATTAAATTTAAAAAGAAAATTGAACATGGCTTTATAACATATCGTATTGATCTCTCAAAACTTAAAATGTTTACCCATAATCCGTACGTACCAGAATTTACTTTGATATTTTTAATTAAATATTTTAGTGTTTTTATCACAAAGGTCGAGCTACGTGTGAGGCTATTTTTGTATTGATTGAAGATTATATCTCAATAAATTGATATGAAACACACTATTTGAAAGCGCTGATGCTGTGCAATACTAGTGTATAATTATATTTGACTAGATGTGTCCGCGGCTTCGCTCGCGTGGAAATCAGTGTGTCACAAAATTTTTCCCGTATACCGACTCCGCGAGAATTCTAGGATACAAAGTCCTACCAATTCTCCTTATTCCCGTGGGAATCCCGCCGATCCCTTGGGAACTCCGCGATAAAAAGTAACCTATGTGTTATTCTGGGTCTTCAGCTACCTACATACCAAATTTCATCGTAATCGATTCAGTAGTATTTGCGTGAAGGAGTAACAAACATCCATACATACACACAAACTTTCGCATTTATAATATTAGTAGTATTTCACACAGCACATATGAAGTAATAAAAATTTATCAAATGCCTTACTATAAGTGATGCATTAAATTTGACCCATCAATTGATTTACTCTGGACGTACGTATGTGCGCAACTGTACCGTGACATTTGATGAGCTTCGTGACAAATAACCGATGGTACTCGGAACGTCAGTTTTGATAATACATATTCATTGACTGGCCTCGTGGTCGAGTGGTTAGAGACCCTGACTGCAAAACCGGAGCTCTTGGCTTCGATTCCCACCCGGGACAAACATTTGTGTGATGAGCGCATTTGTTTGTTCTGTGTCTGGATGTAACAGAAATATGTATATAAGTACTATATTGTATGTATGTGTGTCAGCGGTCTGGGGTTACCATAACACAAATTGTCACATTTGGGATCAGACAGCCGTGTGTGGAATTGTCCCCAGTTTAAAAAAAAAGTTTATTTCTCCGCACGCGTGCTGAAATCTTTGCCCGACTAATTGATTGACCCAGTAGTGAGGAAGTGCAGACGTGCGGAACTGTACCGCGGTGTCGATAGCTAACCGATGGACTCGACCGTACTTGGAACGCGAGTTTTGATACTGGAAATAGTTGTTATGTTCTTGTCCCTTCTAACCCTTACAAATATTTGACGTGAATTCTTCTTTAGCGGCGTTGTGCACTTTTAGTGATGGGAATAAATGTTAAACTCGCGTCAGGACACGTGACCTGATCGAAAATTCGTAAGACGGTATTTGAGATATATGCTGTATCTACGCGTTTGACGGTTGCCTTGGCAACCACTGTCATCTAATAAATGGAGTCATGAACGTTGTGTTTCTTTTAAACTCTTCATTTTTTCCCTTCTGCCGGCACTCCCGGAGTGCGACCAGTTGTTCTTTTTTTTAAATATACGAGTCCATAATAGTAATCCCCATAAATCTTTTTTAACCGTTTTACTATTTGGGCACTAGTATCGCTTAGTATGAGGAAAGATTAAAGATCACAGTTGATCAAATTGCGGTTGCCAAATTTTATATGCAAAAACGCACAATTCTCAAAGTACACGCCAGACACAGTTGGAGGCGGGATTTGAATCCCAGACAAATATGCTGCAGGTATAGATAATATTCGTTATTTTTTATCTATTGCGTTTTAATTTCTACTACAGGCAGTAACAATGCTGTAGTTATAAAACTGAAGCTGTACGGAAAGAAAATGTATTGATTAAAACACGTAAATTAATGGAGATCGTATAAACAAGTGTATTCTTCTTTCATACCTATTTCTGTAATTATAAACTTTTCAAACTTACAACGCCATCTCACCTATTTGGTGAGCATAGGACTTGGTCATTCTGCGCATCTGCATCTATTAAAATTATCGTTGTATATCTTTTTTGTCTTTCATTAAAAAAAAAAATTGGTTCGTGGTTTATCCCCATAGTATCAAGACTGCGGCAACGCTGTACGGTATTATCGCGGCCGACCAGCGATCACCTCGGTTCGGTGCGATTTTTAAGCGTTCTCTTTGTTGTTTGCTGGGTTTTTTTGCGATTTTTTTTTTAAATACTCCTCCTTTTTGACGGCGACCGCGAGGACCGCGCGCGTCGCCGCCGCGCCGTTCGGAACTGTTTAATGATTTGAAAAACGTGTTCTATCAGGGTTTCGCGCGGAAACAACCGAAAAAAGCCGACAACAAAGGGTACACAGTGCAAATATAGACTCGTCGCGTGCAACGCCGTGCGGGCGGCCGGGCGACGTGTCACGGCAATTTGCGCCGTGGCGCGCCCGCGTTACGGCGTCGGCGCCGCTATTCAATACGCGAACGCGGATTTCGCTGAAGTGTTTTTCGCGCAGATCTCATCGGCAATTTATTATATTATGTCCGTTGGAAATTTACGATTATTTGAACGGGACAATGGCCGGTCGGCGGCCGGCGGGCGGCGATTGGTGCGCGTTTTTTTATTTTCTAACGCCAATAAAGGCCCGATGATGTACGGTTCGCAATCAAACGTTATGAATTGTGAAACGGGCCGCGACGATAATAATTATATTCGCGGCGCACGCGATTGTAATAAAAATAATGAATGAATTGTATGGAAAATTTTAATATATTATCCGCTCGGTTGTTGGTAACGTTATTCGATGTTTGAATTTCGGCGTCGAAAATATATTTCTGATCTTTGTTACATTGTTGACTGATAATCGACGAAAAAATTGTATCTTTTAATAACCAACGTTTAAAGAAAACAAATTGAACTGACGTTTTACGTATCAAAAAGATACCTACATCAAAACACTTAAAGCGGAATATAATGACATATTTTGACATAGTTACATTTAGTATCCCACAGCTGGTATTAATTTATTGGTCCTTAAAAATACGACATGTGCATGGGCAAAGTCGCCGGAAAAGTCAGTAGGCAAATTATAATCCACAGCCCCTCAAACTAACAGTGTAACGCAGACCAATATCTAAATAAACCAGTCATATATAATAACCTAGCCGACTCCGTAAACGTTGTCCTGCATATGAATTATTCC
>DWGJ01004896.1:0-11031 GCA_018246895.1 Aspitha aspitha aspitha
AATTTACTATCTCTGTAGCTAATGAAACTCCTGTTGGTGCCGTCGCCCAGCGCCGATATCACGTTGCCAAGGGCCAGTAGACCTTGGTTAATCTTCACGCCCTCCTTCATCCTCTCACCCACCGCCTTTGTCTTTATGATACGCTCCGATCCCGCTAAATCGACTAAATGAAATTTCGATGTCATCGCTATGTTTTTATCAGTCCGGCTTTCTTTCGCTATAATGATAGTGAAGACAGCGTGGCTCCTACTCGACGCCTGATTCATAGCCGTGGAGCCAGTTACTCGGCCAGAGGACCCTCGCTCCAGAACCAACATTGTCTCCATTGTTGACGCCACTGGCAGCTCCGTAATACCTGGCAAAACAACACCCTTGTTGACATCCTCACGTATCTCGATTATACTGTGACCCCTCTCCTTCCCAGACAACAAATCGAAGCACTGCTCCTGATACAATTCCATGAAGGACACGCTTACTTTAAATATAAACTTATCTTCGTGAGTCTCTATAAAATCAAATATGTCCGCTACAGCTTGCGGTATTACACCTGTAAAGGAATGTCCGATTTTAGAACTCTATATTGAATTTACACATTTGTTACCCCAAAGTAAAATTTATTATTCTTGTTTTTTTATCTGTTATATGTAGCTGCATGTCACGACAAATAAATATTTTCTTTTTTTCTTTCTTTTTCTTTCTAAACATACAGGCTGGGTTAGATAGTGGATAACAGATATCTATGATATTAATCTGAAAACACATTTCTAAATAGCCACTCTAGGATGGTTGTTTTTATGTAGATATACTGAATAATTCCATTTTACCGAGCTTAGTGGAGTCTCCATCCGACCCAGAATAATTTGTTCCCATGGTGTAAGTTTTTCCCGATCCTGTTTGTCCATAAGCGAGTATTGTGACATTATAGCCTGAAATTAAACAATATATGTTTATTACATACATTTGCTATATTTTTAACTTGGTGTTGGTCAGGCACTTGCAATGACAATAATTCATTTAATATTTCCTCCATGAAGAACAATAAATATATAAATAAATGGAAAAAACAATATCTGTGTTACACTTTTAGTTCAAAACAGTTTTTTTGGATTTTGTGATAGCGGCAAATGGACTTCGAAAGGATACACCAAATGTTTAAGTAAACCCATAAATAACAAAATTCCCTAGTTCGTCAAGGTTCAAACCCTCCAGCCACAGTACCCATTTTTTGGGCACTGCATTTCTAATCGCTGATAAATATAAGTAACTCCGAACTTTGTTCGACTGTTGTTATGTTTTGTATGTTGTTTTATAAATGTTAACTATGTATGTTTTTAAGATTAAATATCACCTGAAGGAAACTGTGAGAATAACTGTACTTCATAGACTTCACTGACTTCAGACTCTCAATGGCTATTTCATTAAGAGAAGTACAAAAAAAACAAGCAAAATCCTAGTATACTTTAATATGGTACCTTGAAACAATTTCCCGATGAGACCTTTAACAGCTGTATCGTAGAACTCCTGTTGAGTGATATGTTGAGGGAACACATAGTTGTATGTGAAAGCGAGATCTTTTATAGTCACTTGAGGCTCCCCGTTTACTACTTCGATACACTCATCACACCCCTTTTCTGTTTCCTGTCGCATCAATGGCCTGATGCGGAGAGCCACTTGGACTGTGTCTATAGATTTATTATCTCCGTCGATCATCTTAACTATTTCTTCCTTAAAATGTGACTAATATTAAGCACCCCTCACTTAGCTAGCGGTTTTTTTCATTTATAATTCGTAGTCAGTTACAGAATTGTCATTATATCTTTCTAAATGCCAACCGTTTTTGTGTTTCTTTTCGGCCAAGAATTTCTTATAACACAGTACTTAAAAATAAAGTAGCCGATGACACTCTAAATTCGCATCAGGTTATCACAAAAAATTAATATATTTGTATACAACACAATCCAAATTATTAAACCAACCAAAAGAATGAACAAACAATAAGAGGCATTTATACTTTCAAAAATGTAACGGGTAACGGCGGACTAAAGAAATTAAACGATACGACACATTTAAAATTAATGTTGCCATACCTAATCATAAACCAACAGATTAATAAACATTATATGATGATAACAAGTAGTATTTATTCTACTTAATATGGTATAAATTCTGTACATGTATATTATGTTTTTCAATCTATTCAAATATTGAAAAAAAAACGGCGCCAACTTATATATTTTGGATTAAAGCCTTCATCAACTGGCTGAATGCTGGAACTTAGCAATAAATATAAAAAAAATGTTATACATGACATTGACACATACATAATAGTCAAGTCAAAATGTCAAACTTAAAAAGCGAGCGAAAGTTGTGAATCTCACAGGAAAACAAAAGCTTTTCCATACAAACATTTGTTAATTATATAAAAATACTTCATATTTAGTGTCTGTAAACTCGTTCAATAAAAAGTTCAACGATAGATATTGTGTTAGATGATGGACAAAATTGATTGATAGTCTTGTATAATTGTTTAATGCGTCATGCCGCCCAAAACGAGAGGGCATACAGTTTCCAAAAAGTCGAAGGAAAACGTAGGTGCTAACCGTAAAAGTCAATTTAAAACGACAGGTAAAGTTTCCAAACCAGCGAGGCAACCATTAGCTGACAAAACCAATTCTGCTTCGGACGACAACGAAACTTTTTTGCCATCACAAGCCAAGAAAGTGGCTATTGAGAAATCCCATGAAAACTTACTAGTTAAGCAAAGACCCCGTCGAGATAGGCGAGTTCCAACTAGATATGTAGAAAACAGTGTGTTATTAAGTCTATCAAACAGTAAGAATGCCATTGATGATGCTGAAGAACCATCTCCACCCACACCTGTTAAAAAATATCCGATTGTAGTGCTATCTCCATTGAAATTTCCAAAATTGACTTTGGATACAAGTTTAACTGTGAGAAGGCCTAAAAGGATATGCCGCTTACCGTCAAAGTTTGACAACCATTCAATAAGCCCCAGTAAATTTGTACCAGTGCACCCAGCTTATGCTAGTACACCTAAAGGACCGAGTAAATCTGCTAAAACAACCGACAACAAAGGTGAAGAGAAAAAAGTAAGTCCAAATAAAACCCCAGTTACTGATAATTTTGTGGCAAGTAAGATAAAGAAAAAAAGAACAGTGAATATGAAAGACAAAGCTAATAGTAAGATTAAGAGTCCAGGCACTACTAAGAACAATAGTCCAGATACAAACAATAATGCAAAAAAGGGTTTGCGACCTCGGAACGAAACCAAAAACACAATAAATAAATCACCAGAAGTATCACTTCAATCAAAGACAATTAAGACTATTGCAAAAAATAACTATTCCCTCAAAATCCTTGATAATAATAAGAAATCATTAAAGCGGGATGTTAGTAATGTTGATGTATATGAATTCACATACGATCCTAATGAGGAACCACCACCTCAGAAAAAGAAAAGAAAAAGGCCTGCCAAAAAGCGGGAACCAAAGCCCAAAACGGTTGTTTTTAAAAATAATTACGATAGGAATTTGGCTAGAGCTCTGGTCGCCTTAAAGAATACAGTTTCATCAAAGTCCAGTACACCTGCTCACAATACTGATAATAACACTGCTACTATAAATAAAAATACTGATATTGCAAAAATACAAACTTCTCAAGCTAACAAAATAACACCCGCAACACATCCGCAAGTCAGTCATGTTGCTCAAGTTAATCCTAAAATCATTTCACCCCCTTTAAAAGAAACAACAGAGTGTAATCCAAATCCTAATAAAAGTAATGTTTCTGAGAAAATCTATAAGTCGGTCATAGTTGAAGATATTGCATTAGATTTTGAACAAGACAATGATGTTGATAATATTAATTATTCACCAGTAAATACTCCTGATAGACCTGTGAGTCCCAGGCCGGAAAGTAAAAATGTTCAGAATACACCTCATGCACGTAATAAAGATCCATTGAATCTTCAAGATGGGTTTAGCTTCTTTAATGATCAACCAGTAGCGAGCAGTAGTATGAATGTTTCTGTGAGGCATCCGGACGCTAGTCCATGGAGGGCAGAATTTGGTAGTTTACCGATCAAATGGCAAGTGAATACTTATGTCAAACCAAACATGACACCGGCATTCGAAAGCTCATTCCTCAATTTCAATGAAAGTAAAAAGAAACATGTCTACACCAACTTGGGCCCTGAAACAAATCAGACTCATGATCTACCACAAATTTTTGATGACAATGCATCAAAATTGAAACAAACGAGCATTATATCATTCATCAAGGAAGTTGTTGAAAAGAGTGCTAAGAAAAGAAAAGAAAAACTGACCCCAACTAAGGCAAACTCATTGTTTGAAGATTTACATGGTACCTCAATGTGTAATGATATTCCAATAATGCAGAAACAAGTCACACCTGTTAAAAACAGTCTGAATAAAATCACATCCACTAATGATGTGCGCTCTCCATCAAACTCTGATGTGAATAGTGACTTATCCAATGAAAATTTGGAAAGCAATAAGAATTCTACCAGTGACAAAGAGAATAGTCACAAAGCTTTGAAAAACGTAAACGAGGACATAACTTATTTCGGATTTGATGACACTGAAATTCTAGATCAAGAAAATGTGTCGCCCATAAAGAAAATAGATAAACGTAAATTGAGAACATTGAAGCCGCGTTCTAGAGCAGTCCTTCAGGAGATTAATGAGCAAAAGGGTCCAACACGAGCAATCTTACCTGTTGCTGTAAAATCGAAGACTATTCAAGGTTCAGAATTGGCTAACAAACTTTTTGACGAAATAAAATCTGCCACGGAACCGCCCGTATTTCCAGACAAAGAGGTGGTACAAAGCACAGAAACTGTAAATTTTACGGAAGTTCCAAACAATGAGAATTCAACTGATCCCGAATCTGTTCATTTGTTTGAAGACCTCGAATTTATACATCACTTAAAGGTAAGCACATTATTATGTACATATGTTCATTCCAATGTGACATTAAACAAGTGGAACATAGGGGACATACAACATCTTTCCACTTGGTTGCCCGAAAGAGATGCCTACTTTAGTGGTGGTACTTTGCCTTTAAATTTAATGTCTACTATTTTAACATTAATCAGCTTTTATGTGGTGAATAATAAAGAACATGTGCATTGTAATTGAATTTCCACACTTGATTCCATCTTTCTGACAAGGGAAAGGTTACATAGTTTTGGATTTTTGTCCAGTTGTTTTCTATGTAGTTGTTGCTAAGTTCTTCTTTCTGCCATAAAAAAAATTTAATGTTATGTAATTATGACCTTCAGGCACATAGGAGAAGCTACGGAAAACCGAAGAAAACGGTCACATTCCGTCAGAACTCCATCTCAGACAGCGATGTTCCACTCAGTAGTGTGGCTGACCAGAATGAATCAAGTGACGAGGATGATCTACATGATTTGACATTTAAAGTACCCGCGTTAGAACCCAAGAAGACTGTAAAGAAAAAGAAAACTAAGAAGCAGAAACTGTCGAAAAAAGAGGTATATTACCTATTTTTGTTTCAAATGACTGTAATATTCCTCTTTATTTATTCATATTTTATGTTTCCTATTCTTATTTTGTTTAATTTGTAATTTACTGCCCTATATTTTTGTTTTCATCTTTATATATGTACACACGTGCTTTAACAGTGCTCTAATTCACTAATTGCACAACAGATGGAATATTAAATGTATTGATTCACATGAATAAATATTAATTTCACTTATTTGTACAATTTTTTTATAGGAACAAGAAGTAGAAGCTTGGGCCGCTGGTTTCAACTCAATGTGTGAAGACATTGAAGAATTTGACTTGGTTGTTGAATAGAAATATTTCACTAACTAACTTACTCAATATGGTCTCATGCACACATATGATGGTGCTTAGACATATTATGTACTATGGAGAGTGTAGATCCATGCTATCGCCATAGATTACACTATAATTTAGTTTTACAATTGCAAATAGCGTAGGAAGTCCGTTTATGTTATAGTTTTTTTGATCTATTATGAACAAGTGCAAATTATAATCTTATAATTCGTTTTATGCCATTATCAGTTTGCCATTTATATTTTATTGTACAATCAAGAATTGGAATGTATTAGAATTAGTTGTATTTTATCTTCGGCAGGTCTATATCATAGTGTTCAACACTACCTCAGCTTCATGTGCATAAACATCACATATGTGCAACGAATCTTGAGATATTCGTTCCGATGGAGAGTGCTAGTACTATTGCAATGCTACATATGTAAAATTAAAAAAGTTAGTGCACTCGAAAAGGAAGTAATTATATTAACATTTCTACAAGAAACTACTCCTTTACTTTCACAATTTATAATGTCTAATCTTTGTTTTAACATAATTATATAAGTATAGGTATTATTTTAAGCATTAAGAAATTATGTTTAAGTTTTTTTTTCTGAAATTATGTTTAATAATTTTACATTTATCTTTTGTGTAAGTAGACGCGGGATTTTCGTCGTTAAAAGTTTATTTCTTCAAATAAGTATATATATCCATTAAGTACAAGATTCACTATTAACTGTTTGAACAAAAACAGATTTGAATATTTGCAAATCGAAAACTAGGTAATATAGCTTAATCTACTCAAATGACATTTTAAGTTAGAATTAAAAAATAATTTATTTTCTTATCACTAAGCATCCTTTATAATAAAACACGTTGTAATTTAAGAGGTTTATGGATCGGTAATTAAATGATTTATAAGTAGGTGTGTTTTGTTTTTATTAATTTGAATTAAAATCTGATCTGACAAAATAAGATTTACGGATAAATGTTAAAACAAAGACAGCGCCATCTACCGTACGACAACTAATATAAGAGATATCATTGCCATCTAGTGACAAATTTTGAAACAAAGTTATCCATCCTCCGTTTCTATGTTACATTGCAACAAATTTCACAGATGACACTGTTACCAGTAATCATAAATTAGTTCGTTTTAAGTGCATATAAACCTATATTCTTATTTATGCCAAATTAGAAGTTCAGATATTATTCGCTATGCGTTAGACCCACGTATGTTTCTTACCCCCACAGCGCTAAAATGCGAAAAGTTATAAGTTTAGTTTTTTTAAACAAATAGCACTTTTGCCGATGCATTAATTATTTTACCATTGCCATATCCGATTCAGTTTTAGATATTATCCTACTAATATATAATATTATCAATGCGAAAGTTTGTGTTGTTGTTTGTGTGTGTGTGATGCTTGTTACTGTTTCACGTAAATACGACTGAGCCTGAATTGAACTGAACTTGAGATGAAATTTTGTATGTAGGTTGCTGAAGACCCAGAATAACATACTTTTTATCCCGGAGTTCCCGAGGGATCGAGGTCGGTATTTAGGCGGGAAAAACTGTGTGACACATGGATTTCTCCGCGAGCGAAGCCAGGACACATCTAGTGATGAATATAGCTATAACTATTTATTTCATTTTCTTCCATCTGAAAATAAGAAAAATCTCCTTTTCTTGCAAGGAAGTTTTAATATGAGTCTCTTGTACAGGACCTACATTTTTTACATTGTTTAATTTACCCGAATACAAATTCTACTCATTTAAAATTAAGATAAAGTAAATAACAGGCAACATTACCCATTTTTTATTGAACCTTTTTAAGTGCAAACATTGAACTCGATTCGAAAATAGATTACTTGTCTAAGTTTGCTAACAGTTGGCAGCGGAAAGCCCGAAACGCGGGGCAGCTATCTAATTAAAACTGAAAAATTAATCCATCCAACAAAGTAAGTATCCCACTCGGCCCTAATGTGATGGCTGACGATATTAAAATGATTGCTCTTTGGCAAATATGGCGGCCGGTTGAATTATACAGCGGAAGCAAATATTACCCTCGCAAACACACGTCCCGGGAGAGCGAGCTAGTTCGCGCACTCAAAATTAAAAGCACACAATGAAAATACTGAACCGAGTGCCCCTACTCAGATACCTTGTCGCGAAAAGTGAGTACCTACTCCAAACCTCACTCTTAACACTAGGGTAAAGTGCTTCGACGCATTGTTGTCAATAAAAACAGTCGCCGAAGTGTTTTTTTGTTTATGGACTCTTCGATGTTGCCACTCGAAAATAAATAGCCTTACAGTAACGAGCAATATGCCCTAACAAGCTGTTACAGCGCTTTTTATTTCGCTCCTCTTTTGTTTTGTGGTTTAATAAAATCGGAATAGTACTGATTTTTGGTCAAATATTTGTATATTCGCCAGCAAAGACACTGTATTTCAATGGTCAGTAACATTAAACTTTCATGCCTTAATAACAAGTTATAATAATATTGATGTAATGTAGTATAACGATTATTTTGTATAAAAAGTGTAGGTACGCACACCTATTAATATACCTACCTAACAGGTCTATGTACATATAATTCGTATAGGCCCAATGAGAGGAATCATTTTTCCTACCTATAATTCGCGGTTGGTAACACGCTTTTTTTATAAGTGTTCTACTATTACATATTCAAACTTACTCGGAATAAATGGGAAGATGAATATTACTATTTACATTAATTTGCTTACGCCGGCGACGACTCTATGGAAATTACTTTTAAATTGATGAGGTCGTCAGACGTAGATTTCTAATAAAAGGTACATATTTAAGTACTACATTACGTTTTCCTTTTCAATCTACCTCAATCGAATACTATGTGTCAAATGTCAATTTTAACTCCGGCTTTAATAAAACAGTTGTACTATTTTAGTCATTTAATTAAAGGGTGACCGCGTACAGGCAGGTTAGTCGGGTCGGGAATATTAACCGCAATTCTCGGTCAACATTCGCAAAATTGACACGTCAAATATTTGTAACTTCGTCCTGGGACCACGTTAGACTGCAAACAGAATCGTGTCTGGTCCGCCCTTAATTTCCGATGTTTCTACACCGGTCGGACTTCGTTCGAGTTTAGATCTTATGTTCTTTCAATTGAGATGAGGTTGGTTTGTTTAAGGTCTGGCGAGATAGCCGCTTGTCAAAACAAAATGGCGCTGACTGTGTTTGAATTGGGCCGTATCAGTCGCGAGCGGAGATTCATTTTGTCGCCTTGCTTAAGATCGTAGTAGTCTCCTACATATTGTCTCTGTACACACGGTGAGTGTGTGCCGGCGTGTTGGGCTTGCATTTAAAGCTAGCTACAAATTTGTTGTTTCAGTACAAATACTATGATGATATTGTTTGCAGTTTGACTTTACGTTCGATCGAAGAGTTTGTTTGGCAGCGAGTGCCGAGTAACGACGTAACAAGTCAACACTTGTAAATTGATTAAGACGATGGCGGGTCTGCTGACGTGCCGCGTTATCTTTTATATAATCTTTTACGTAGATTTATGTATAATAGACTATTTTACACATCAACTTATTGAATTTATATATTAATAAAATTTTATTGTAAATATGTCGGCTGTATTGATTATTTTTGTGACGGCAGTATCTTACCATCTGTGTACATGGATATACCTAATAATTATTTGAGAATATTACGCGTATGCCTAGTCAACGAGTGTAAACGGTAGTGTACTAATAAAACAAAATCTTCAAATTTACCCATGATTAAATGCCATACACATATAACAAATATAAAGTTGTAAAAAGAGCCATACATAACAAATATTATATTGTAAACTTTACACTGCGACGGTAAATATTAAATAATATGTGTACAGGTAAATAATATTGTCGCTAGCCGGCTAGGAGTCTACCTGCCATTCGGTGTTGCCATTATCATAAACCAAACACGTCAATATTTACCCATACAAACAAGGGCGTAATTTTTAAATAAATTGTGGTATTTCGCGAAATTGCTTCCGCAAATAGAATTGTGGACAAGAGTTCGCGTGAATGTGTGAGCAACTTTTTTTCGGTCCGTTATCCGTTCATGAGCTTTGTCGCTTAACACACAATTCCAAAGGTAAAGGTAATTTTCAAGTAATGAGTCAATGTTTGCAGTATCAGTTTTGACAAATGTATTTCTGCACGCCATTTTTGTATTAACTGAAACGATATTTATTTTATTATCAATTGTATAATGTACTTGGTATAAGTACCTACATAATTAGTCCTATTAGAATTTTGTCATTTTTAATTATTTAGTAGATTTACGCGAATTACGATTTACATATTTGTATCTATTAACCAAATCAGTAAGTGTATCCACAAGATTGTTTAATGATTTATTTATTTTAAATAGTGATCTGACTAATTTACCTACCTAGTTACGGGAAAAGACAAACAGGCGGCCATTTTGTTTCGAACTTTCCTTCATGCAACGGTTTCTTGTAGTTGTAAGGAAGATAGGAATATGATCTTTACATTGGCTCAACAATGCGGCGATCCGTGAACCCTCTTTGGGGTGGGTAACACAGATGTACTAACGTACTAACACACTTTCTATATTAAGCCTCCTGTTATCTTGAGGAATATTATTTATGAATGTGTATTAAAAACGGTATTCTTTTGTAATGTGTATGAGAATTAAAATCAAAACTTGAATCGTAACTTGACAGGTAAATGAAGGTTCGTTTTCGTTTGTAGATCATTTCTCTGGAAGTAAAACGCTATTCCGCGCGTACATTCTTATCACACAACGCCACGTCGGTAAGAGTCGGCAGATGCGTTTAGTCCTGCTATTTACTTAGGCCGCGTTCCGTTTTATCAGGGCGATGCACGTCTGGGGGACATGGAATGTTGCTCCACGGAGTAATTGAATACAACGCTACAATTTATTCGATTTAAAGTTCCTTATCACCTTTATGGCTACCTACAATTTTTTATCTCTTTCACACCATGTACTTCTGACTATGCTTTCTGCAAATTCTGCAAATTCTGCAACTTCGTCGGGTGCCAGTATTCAAATCCTAAACAAGAGTGGGAGGCTGCAATCTAAAGAGTGCTGGGAGTTTTTTTTTGCCGGCTTTTTTCTCCCGGTCTACTATAGCCTGAGGGGCGCACAAAGCCGAAG
>DWGJ01004897.1:0-11031 GCA_018246895.1 Aspitha aspitha aspitha
CATTAAATTGCCTAATTTGGGATCAGGCAGCCGTGTGTGGAAATGTCCCCAGTTATTTATTATTATTATTATTATTAAAGAAAACACATATTTCATTACTCCATTTAATAATTAACATCTGTGGTTGTCAAGCCAACCATCACAAATGTAGATACAACATATACATCATAAATGTAATGTAACCGAAGTATAGTCAGCTAGAGAAGTTACAAGCTACATTTTGAAGTGCTTGAAGGTAAAAATAAAGATATTATGATGTCACAATTACAAGAATATTTTTCACATGGTTTAAAACATGCCTGTATTAACGGTCTACATAGCCGGGTATATAATGGAAAGCCGGATTGTACGGTTGGGTCGCACCATGGCTATTACGTAACTAACCACAACTAAATATTAGTGGTAGTACGATGAGCAGTGTTTACTGTTATTCTACTTCGGATATCTTTTCCTATCTTGATAGGCTTTTAGCGGTGTTCCTTTGAAATGGTTTATCAAGTTTCATAATATCAAATGTAACATGAGGAATTATATAGGTTCTTTAACTAAACAGCGCTTATTTTCCGAAGGCGATACAAGGAAGAATGAGTTTAGAATTTTGAGATTAGATATTATAAATAGGTGTAGGTAATATGCATTTATATCAAAACTAGCGGTGGAAAACAACATTTTCCCGTTTTTGCGACACTTCTCATTGCTGCTCCACCCCTTTTAGTCACAGCGTGATGTTAAATAGCCTATAGCTTTCCTCAATAAATGGACTAATCAACCCAAAAATAATTTTTCAATTCCAACAAGTAGTTCCTGAGATTAGCGCGTTCAATCACACAAACTCTTCAGCTTTATAATGTTAAGTATAGATGTCGACATACTACAGTAACCTTAATAACATTTGACTCGGTTACAATGTTATAACATTAGTTACCTACAACTACATTGACAAATGGTCCTATAAATCCATGTATAAACTTTCACTCTTTCAGTTTAAAATCGAAATATACACTTTCATACTTTCAGTTGTGATTGATCTGCTTATTGCTTGCAACGAAAGTGGTTCTTTGAATCCATTAATTTGACACCAGATTTGAGCGTTACCTACGTTAACTTTCACTTTGTAATCCCTTCAAATTTTTGATATTGATTAGCTGTCGTGAAAACTTGTTTAAACATGTATACAGGTGACATACGAATATGTATACAAACATGAATGTACAAATTCAAAAGTTTTGCTTCACCATAAGGTAACGGAACATTAAATACACTTTGTCGCCTCCATCATTTTCATCCTGTATTGCCCACTACTGGACATAGGACACAAGACTCCTCTAATGGACAACATTTCACCGTCACTCCACTTGCCGCATCCACCTGCAAATTATCTACACAGTATTTCAAAACTCATAGTTTTAGAATAAAGCATTTTTGTCCTTTCAATGAAAACAACATGTCAAAATACCTTGATACATTTTTAATCATTCTCATACGAAAATTTTCCTCTATTTCGACCATGGTCTCCGGAAATTTGATAAGTTACCCGGAGATCCCATAACCCTGAACCATCAATGTCGTTTGCGTTTGATATTTAATGTTATCATTATGTTGTAAGACTCATTCGTTTTAACTTCCTTAACGTTGTGATAATATTGTTTTGACCAACGCGTTCTCACACTGATTCAATAGTATTTAAAATATGAATTAAATAATGTCGAATCAACTTGGCTGCTAAGCTGGTGGTCGTGGGTTCGATTCCCACCTAAAACAGACATTTGTGTGACGAATATGATCATTATGTCTGGGGATAATAAAAACCTAAATACATAAGTATTATATACTTAATATGTATATATCTAAGAAAGGAATGCCTAAATTGGAATCAGATAGCTGCGAGAGGAACTGCCCAGTTATTACTATTTATTTAGTACCAGGATGTGATATGTGGAGAAGCCTTTCATATAAAAGGTCGAGGCACTGAAGTACCGCGTATCTACATACATCTGTGCTCACGTCGTCTGCGCTCCCTCAGATAAGGGTGATAGATCGCCCACTCCGTCTGTCACAGTCGGAATGAACTTGACCCCGCACACACACCGACCGAAACGAGAGCTTAATATCATTTTCAACATTATACAATCTAACTTTACGCCACAATACAGAATACGATCAGTTCATTTTGATATCCAACCGCGAGCTTAAAAACTCGTTTTTGCCATTCTAACTTTTCTATACCAGTAAAGCGTCTGAAGTTTTGTTAGAGAATTTTGTATTGTTTTGTATTATTAGCAGTAAATCTAATAATACGCGTTTATTACAATATTACTCGTATTCATTTTAAAGATATGGTTATTCAATAACTGCATAATATGATAAAGGTATTTTCGCTAGCCAATAAAGCTGTCGCAATATAATGAATATTGAATGCATAATTTTCCATACAAACAACGGTACATAAACCTACTTTCGTCCGCGCCTTATTCCTTCCCCGTTAATTATTCTTGCTATTAATTAAGTTTTACTGCCAATTGTTAATTAATTGATTAATTGTTTCACACGTACGATAACACTGAACTGAACATAAAATAAAATGTTATTTTTCATGAACCTGTTAAAAATCGTTATTGTTTAAATAACACTGAGCAAACGCCAAATATTATTGAACTAAAAACTAGATTTCACAACTGTTATAACTCTGCAAGAGTTTAATCGTATACCTGCTATACGATTAATGCTATACTATAGCATTTAATGAATTAAGGATTAGTTTTCATTGAAGAGTAAGCTTCTGTTCAATAATAAACTGGTTTGAAAAGGAACAACTATTATTATTGGAACTGTCGTTGAGATAATTACTTTAGTTACGTGTCATTAAGTAATGTTCGTTTCGCCATTAGCTTTATTTGAATTGCGATCTTAATAATAATTAAACATAGATGATTATTATATAACCATCTTAACAGCTCTTGAATGCAAATACTATGTATAATATGAATGGATATGTCATGCAACACTAAGCTTATCATTTGCAATATTTGACCAATATGGATGTTTTTCACTGGAGAACAAAGTGAACTTGTCTATTTCACTCTGCTGTCCTACAACTATCCCCATACTAAAAATCTCATAGATCCGTTGCTTCGTTTTGACGTGAAAGAAAGACGAACAAACGTACATTCACCTGTACAATATTAATATAGAAGTAGGATCTTTGCCATCCTTACATCACATGACAGTTACAAATGACACTAAGTTATATGATTAAATGCGGTTTATACAAATAGCATGTAGATCAGGCTGTCACGAGTTTCTCAGTTCGGTCCTTGTGTTATCGACATCAACAGTTTGTTTAGAACTATTACAACGTCTGCGTTTACTTTTCGTGACTAAACCAGCGGAGACCGTAACTTGCAAATCATGATATCGTCTATTATAGTTGTAATCTTGTAATATTTATGTTGAAACAAGTTTTGTTCATAGAAAAGTTTCCACTGCAATAAATAAGTAATCATTTGTTCACACTGCTTGGACTTTATTGCCTAAAACTCATTTACAGGAAGGGTCTACTTGCTCTATTACCACTTTTCGATACGTGATGATTTCTGTCAGTTACCTCAACTGTTAGCCGCCTTCTTCTTTACTAAATTGGCGAATTTATTTAGGAAATGTTGATGTGCATCAACCAGTACTTACCTATCTTGCAACGTGAAGTTCTGTAATCTAATCTGTTTCTACGTAATTTTGGCTTTGTATGTTATCCTAAAAAGCACTTTTGTTATACATTTTATCTGATGTTTAACATTTTATCTATCAGATAAGATTTATCTGTAATTTTATCATACAGACGTAAGTTGAACATTGTAACTTTAAAAATAAGTAGATAATGATGTTTTATCCGCAATTCTGACAGGATTGACAACAGCAGGTGATAAATCATTCAGATTCTTAGAATATTTGCATTTCATCTTTTTTTATTTTTTTATGGAATCTGCCAATAAAATGATAGTATCTCAAATTTAATTCCAAACCTATCGTTAGTTTCTTTTGACTGAACAGCATACGTTGCATAGACTTAGGAGTTTAGTCGGTACCAATTTTACTGATATCATTTAAAGGAGTGAAGCTAGCTGATCTTAGGCGCAAAAGATCTTTTGACACGATGACAGCAACTTCTACGCCTGCAGCACAAGAAAATCTGTTAGCCTTCAATCCATTATCTTCAATAAAAAGACCGCTAATGAATAACTTTTCCTTTACCGTCTCAGTAATGTCTTTAACTTTCCCTCATACTTAATCGATCGTGATCTTTATTAGAGTTAAAAGCTTATTTCACGCAGTAAAAAACTACAGGTTTTGCGAGGTACCTACTTACGCTTGGCATGATCATAATATATAATGATCAAGCTGCTTGATATTATAGTGTTAAGATTTAATAAGTGCTAAGATTATAATTATTTCATTTGTTACAATCTATTTGTTATTTGAACATTGCCACAAGACATGAAATAAGTAATTCTTGATAAAATTGCTTTACAGTAAGCTAATGCTAATTTACAACAATCTGTGTGATCGTGTATTCAGAATAAAAACGAAAATGAAACAAACATTTTGATTGTTAAATATCAGCATCCTTTAATTGAAAGGATCTAGAATTTTCTAAGCACTTGCTTTGAAGTTTTGTTTATCGTAGTGAGGGCGTATTGTTTAAATATTTTTCGCATTTAGCAGTAATCAATCTGTACTAAAGGCGGGTTTACACTGTCGATAAATGAAGACATGACACATCGAGGCCCCGCGCACTCCAGATAAAGTAGATAATGGGTGTGGTGTGTTTTCATTGTTCCGTTATTGATTTTATGGTCAGCTGTGTCACTTAGTATGATATTTATAAAGTATTATAAGTATAATTGCCTCAGCATAATTGCTCTGTTTTCAATCATTTTCACGCAATAATACGTTGTTGTTACCAGCGTACTATAAGTTATTAAGGAAGAGTAGGCGGCAGAATTGTTGTTAACAATAAACAACATGAATGCCTATGGAATATTACTGTTTTGGGTAAATTTACTTTTAGGACCAATAATAGACAATGAAACAAGATGATAAGTTCTTTTCTTCATAACTAATAATTTTGGCCAACTGGCGTATAACATTTTATGTGCATATTACACGATTTTTTCTAGTAGGTAATCCAGAAATTTATTAAAAAGTGAAAAATATTATTATTATACAAGCCTGCCAGGTCCGTGACAGAGTAGATAAAGAGTACCAAAGCAAGTTTAGAAACGTTATGTTCAATCAAGTTGTAATTTATCTAAGTTCCTAAGCCGCTATCATCCAGATAACTACCGAGGTGTGTCTCGCTCCATTAATTACAGAACTAATCGTTTAATTAATGCTCATTGACGCAGATTTGCCACTAAACGGATCGACGTGGTCACCGTGGAACTGTTTAGTGACCTCAAAATGTTGGAAACAATCCGTTACGACAGTTTTTTGAGTATTTTGTTTCCTTTTTTGATGATTCGGACGAATGAACAAATATTGTCTATGTGGCAACAATAAAATCATTTTAAACTGATAAATTCGTCAAGCATTTCTTAAAGTTAGAACAATTTCTATTGTTAACTATACCTAAAAAATTTATCTTTCACTACTTTATCTAATCCCGATTAATTTATTGTAAAAACAATACTGTTACTATTAAACATTTTTTTCTTTTCATTCGTAATAAAGTTTTTAGTTAGATGAATTCTCTCGACTCGAATCAAATCAGTCTCAAATGGGCGATGTCAGCCATGGATCTTAGCAACTGACCTCGAATAGGAACGTTAGTGCCAATTACTACAGTTCAATTAATAGGAATAGTTGGTTGTATTTCTGTAGTCTTTGGTAACCTTGTTAGGTTACTTCTGTTGAACTGCATAAATACAATATAAGCAAAATTAATTTAATTGTTATTTGTTATGAGGATAGTTTGCATTAGTGAGTGTCCGTGCTATTTAAGGGGCGTTACATGCGGTCACTCATATTTATAGCTTTGTGATAATAATCGTAGATTAACATGTGACTATATTATCCAAGTATATGAACTAACTGAATGACTTCGAAATGCGTTCGTATCAAATATTACTTCAGTGTACTTTTAAATTGGAAAACTTTTCCGTTCGCTGCGCTTCGATCAAGATTCTCTTCGTCCGTATTGAATATTGCAAAAGGAATATTCAATTACTTGGGCGAGCAAAATAGGGCAAGTCAGTGGCATCCGAGATTAGGCTGCGTGCACATGGTCGTGCGATGAATTATTCCTCATCGGATTACTTTTTCGCGATATCGTGTATGTATAAATACATTCATTCACACGTACATGCATACCTAGGTACATACATTATGTACGCATTGTCCTTTATATATCCGATAGAAATAGATACGAGTGCTCCATAGATAATAGACAAAGGGTCCACTAGCTATCGACATGTATGTACACGGTCGCAAATTGTTTTCGACATAAGAAACATTTATTTCGCTCAAGTACTGAGTAAATTTTTTTTAATAATAATGAATTTAGACTGTCAATCATCTAAACTTAGCCTTACCCATAATATTAGCGCTGCTGTCTGAAACGGAGGGGCTTCTGCAGGGCGCTGCAATCGCATTTTCTTATGAGATGGAAAATTCACCGAAAATTTTATCAAACGAATTTCTTGCTCACCTTCACAGGTCTACTGTTTAAATTTGATTTACTTACTGTTTGGATATTCATATTCAAATGTTTTTAACGTACACACTAAGTTATTTTTAAATATCATACATACGATCATAGTCGTCGTTACTGTAATTAATGATAGTTCAGGCATACTTCTCCCTTGAAGACCTTTGATTACAAATTTTAATCAACTGAAGAATAAACATTTGCCTATTCTCATCGATTATACACAAAAACACATTCACGTAGAAGTCAAACATCTTTATAATTATCATGAAACCAGGCCTGTAAGTTTAATTACCTGATTCCTTTACTCCGAATGTTATTTACTATCACGACAAATTTGCCGACACTTCGGCGACAGAACGTTCGGCATACAGTTCGTAGTAAAACTACGATAAATAAGTAAAGCATCAGTAAAACCATGTAGTTTTGTCTGATGTGTTATTTACAAGGCATAGCGAGCGTCTTATGCCCCGATCCGTGGACAAACGTGATGTTATATTTAGTTGTCTACGAAGCGATAGTCGCTCTTCGCTTTAATTTGGGCCATACGTTATATATCGGCAACTAGGCGGTCAATGGTATGCGGCGCGCGTTACCAACCGACCGACAGCTCGAACGATAGCCATTAATAAATTAAATTATCGGCGGCGCACAACAGCTTTGTAAGAAGTCGTATCGGAAACATGTAGGCATTTACACAATACACTACTGGTATAAATAGTTGCAGAACAATATCATTGCACAATTTGGTTTAGTGAGCCATTACTTAATGAATATGAATCACATTAAAATTTATTAAAAGCCAGTCCACCGTGCAACGGTTTACAAGATTATTTTCTCTTTAAATCATTTAACTTAGCAAACGAGTAGACGGAACTTCTGTTAGTAAGATAGTAAATGGTCACCGTCGATAAACTCGTTCATGTGAGAAAAGAGTACCTACCTTAAATATGATGCTGCTTTCGAGGACTGAAATGGACGCTTCATTATGACAGTTCTTATTACTCGTAAATATCCCAACATAAGCACAATTGGCTGCCTTATCACTAAAAAGCGATCTCTTCCAGCCACCCAACTGTAATCACATACAGAAATATACGTAAAATAAATTTAATTACGACAAGAAACATTGCACTGCACTTCGTCCAAAGAGTAAGAAAATATCAAACATTGTTATACATAAATATATGAATAGAAAACAATGCATTATTATGCTTTACAGATGGTTGACAACAATTGTTTGAGAAGAATATACAGAGTTACGAATACCTTCGCAAAGTACCTACTCTTTAATAGTGAGTGTTTATAAGCGGAATAATCTGCTGGGAGTAAATTGATCTTGCTTGCACGTACATTGCAGTGACATTGCAAGAGAAAGTAATGTGTTATCTGCGAAGACAGGATGTTTATTATTTGATACAGTTGTGAATTGGATCGTCAGTGAAACCAGGCCACGCTTCCGTTGACTATCCGTGCTAAGGTCCTCGCTCACTTGTCGTACTGCGAACAGGTAAACGAAAATCGATTGTATTCGCTTTACTAGTACATATAGGTGCTAGCAAGAAATCTTCACCGCTTTACGGTGGAGTATACTTCTGAATAATATCTGTCACAGTTTACTAAACTGAAATCCTTTGACGAGACCTAACAACCGTTTAGATAAGAACAGGGACCAACTGTTTTACCTCTAGGCTACTTGACATCTGAAGTACCTAGCGACTAATTTGCAAGTCACAGGCAGTCGCATAGTGATCTCGAAATTGCATGAAGAGCTGTAATTTTTTGGTACAGGACCAATTTAAATTTCAAGACCAAGGCTAATATTTGGAAGATATTGAGGTATATGTGATTTAAATATGGATCGAGATTGAATATGTATAACATAGAAATCCACAATAATTGCAAGGAAGACTATATCCGGGAGTTTTTTATTCAACCCGAATGAATATCGATACCTTTATTTATGTTCCTATGAAAATTCATCCTGAACTTTGAAGGTAGAAGTATTTCTTCACTTAGTCTCTTTACTACGATATTTATAATTTATGATGTTAGCGGGCATAGCAATTTGTTGGCCTAGCTCGCATTGTGAATAAAAGTATCCGTGATCATTATTTTTCGGCGAATACATTTAAACTAATTTGGTTCGGCACTATTAGGCGCGTCTGTCTCTCGACGGCGTGGAATGCGCCGCACTAATTCGTACATTTGTTTCCGTTGGACAGTCTGTCGCCAGACGAGCGGGCGATTCGTTCAGCACCTTTCGTGCATAGCTTCCACTCGTGGTATCATTTGCCACATGTATTCACCACTTTAGGGACTTTAGGTTCATTTTATTTTGAAAGATTGTTGAAAGTTTACTTGCAGCCAATAGACAAGGGGCCGGCCGCCTTAAGCCCATAATTATTAATGGAAACAATTTGAATTTAATTGCGACTCATCAGAGAGTTTCACCGTTGTCAGTTCAGCTTAATAAAATGATGTATTAACACCTGCATTCGTTTCTCGAAGACAGTGAAGCAACACCATTACTTCAATGCCGATCTCAAATTCAATTGTTTTAACCAATTATTTCGATTAATTCGCAATTGGTATTAAGGTCACGCATCAATGGTAACGATGCTATTCAGTGATATTTCAAATTATGCGTAGATTCACACAATCTTCACCTTTAATTTGTACGGCATAGAAGATGTTTTGGAGTGGTCAAGTTTTGGCCATTAAACTTACGGTCTACGGTTGTTATCTAGTTGATGCAATTCGCAGTGAAGTGGAATATCCTTTGATTCGTATCTTTAAATCTTTGTTTAAAATGTTTAACATTTGCATTCGACGTAGCAGAATGAATTACATATTTCGTTACGTTAAATCCAAAATTCATAATATAGGTACTGTAATACGATGATAAAATATAACATAATATATCTACCTAATAATGTAAAATGTAGGTATAGGTAATTAATTACATTAATTAATAATTGAGTAAAGGTCTTTTCATTTTCATGTTTATGTGATTTACAACGATACTGGAATAAACAAAAAGGAATTTTCAATTTGGAACAGAATAACTCAAGAACAATAAACTTCGAACAGCGTGTTATGATTAGACGTTGTGGTTTATTATTGTTAGTTTACAAGGAAAATGTACATAAAATTGTATGTATATTACATGTATGTAACACTCTATTGCAATCGTTTATCCACCCATTAGTGTACTAAACTGAATATTGATTGATATAAAATATGTACATATTTAGTACAAGTTCGTTCGTTCTTATATATTACTAACTATTAAAAATTGTTAGTGACCATCTAAAGGAGCCTTTGCATTAGTCGACTATATTTAAACTAATCAATCACGCAGTTACAAGACCGTGTCTTTATTTATCGAAGTCTAAACATCCACTTTGCATGCCTCATGCTAAATGCTCCATTATTTCCTGCTCAGGATCGTTACAATAGGAATTTTATAATACGACCGTCAGCAGAATATTAATTAGGTGTAACTCAGATAGGATACATATTTTCAATTGCAGATTTCAAATGAGTATGTTCTGATCGTAAGTACTGTATTTTAAGCGCCTAACGTCTAAGACTGGCATTAATTTCCCTGTGTTAGAAGAGACCCCTATCCAATATCCATTAAATATTGAGGCGACAAGTAAAATGAGGGTGAGACGGTTCAAATTAGCTAATCCTTGAAACAATGACTGTATATAAGCTAATCAATGTGAGTAAAATGGGATTGAAAACAAAGTGTACGTAACGTTTGCGACTTAAGCTCCCAATGGTCGGTGTGAGTGGGCTCGTAAGCTCATTTAGCATTCGTGCGATAACCCGTATTATAATACAAGCACAATATACTTTCATAGAGATGTGCGCGACGGCGAATAACTCGAGCCGGGACTCTGTCAACGGAGCCCGCCGCGATGAGACTTTGGCGCGAATTATAGTCTAGGAGCTACGCGCTAGGACTACATGTGATAATGATGGCTCATATTTAATTGGTATGGGTACCGTTAGCAATTATTGTATTAAATTACATTGTATATGATCATTACGTTACGAGGTGACCTACCAAGCTGATTGGTTTTAAGTATGCAAGGCGGCAAAATTGGAACTGTAAAACTAGATAAATTAAAAAGGATTCTATATACATTTTTTTTTTATTATAATAAAATAACAAACGGGCAGGCAACAGCTACAAGTGGCTGCTGCCGCCCATGGACATCTGTAACCGACTCCTAACAAGACTGTAGGAAGTTGACTGTTAGTGTGAATTCAGTTAGTATAGGTGTTAATAAGAATTAGTTGGTGAGTATTCTTTA
>DWGJ01004898.1:0-11031 GCA_018246895.1 Aspitha aspitha aspitha
CTGTCCGGTCACCATAACACAGGCATTAAATTGCCTAATTTGGGATCAGACAGCCGTGTGTGGAATTGTCCCCCGTTTTTATTTATTTATTTAAACTGGACCACCCATGGAACGCTCAAAGTATTCTTTATCATGACAATTACAAAGTCACGTAAACATGTTATTAATAATTAATAACAAATATTGCGGTGCGCGGAACTTGCTGTTTACAATCTCGTCATTATTTATTGAGGAAACACGCCTAAAATAACCGAGGTTTTTATGCCAAAAGTGAGCATCCGAAATTAAGAGTGTTTTGCGCGAAATATCTCGAATTTCCTTGAAACGAGGCAATCGGTGAAACAACAAGCATTGACCTCAGCTTATCTCTCTCAATACAAGTCAATCATATCAATCAACGTTGATTTAAGTATCAATACAGTGCCACTTCGTCTAGTCGACTGGTTCTCTCTGAGCCGCGTGTACTTATAAATTAATAACAGTAAATTATTTATTAAGAAAATGTTGAAGTTATTAATGTTAGTGCTATGCACTGCGTACGCGTTTCAAACGCGCTGCAACGAGCGGACAGCTTTAATACATTTAAGAAGACCTACATACGATTTCTCCATAAATATTTTGGACCGAGTCGCGCAAGAGACCAAACGAGAGAATTTCGTCTTTTCACCATTATCAACGTGGCTTCAGTTACTAGCGTTATCGGATGGAGCTCAAGGCAGTACTCTAACTGAAATTCTAAACGTGACGAGGTACCACCGAATGGCGTGCTTCAGAAAACAAGTACGAGATATATTCAATTCTCTCGATGAACAATTGACTGGGTTCGGGAATCGGAGCAATATCATCGTAATCGACAAGCTGCTCGATGTGAAGGATTTTTACAGGACCGATGTGGAAAAATTGAACGCTGCGAAGGTTTTGTCGCTAAGTTTCAGGGACGGCGAGCGTTCGGCTGCGGAAGTGAATAGAATTATTGCAATCGGCACGAAAGGTGTTATCAAAGAAGCAGTGGTCGCTCAGGACTTTAACATGTCGGTTCTACTGATGTCCGATATATCATATATGAAGGCAGCTTGGAAATACCCGTTCAACCCCGTCTACACTCAGCTTGAAGCGTTCTATAGCGATGAAGACACCCAAATAGGACACGTGAATATGATGTACCAGACAGGATTTTTCAATATAACAATCGTTCCAACTATTAATGCCAAAGCTCTGGAGCTGCCTTTCAATGACAGAATCGCAATGATCTTGTTATCGCCAATCGATGGGAAGGCCACCAATTTATTCTTCTCAATGAAAAAGATAAGGCTAATGACCATATTCAGTTTAATGCAACGCGCTGGTCCTAAGCTGGTCAATGTAAAAATGCCAAGGTTCAAGGTGACAACAGATATTGACAATATTCCGGAGCTTCTGTACGATATGGGCCTGCATAGAATGTTCTATCCGGAGTTGGCTAATTTGAGGAACATGAGTGATTATAGATTGTTCGTGTCAATGATGACCAGTGTCACTGATATAGAGGTAACAGAGATTGGCGTGGAAGCAAGCGTTGGTCCCGAAAACCTGATCAATCCTCACACAGCTATAGATTTCTCCCTAAATCATTCTTTCGCCTACCTAATCGTGGATAAAACGACTGACGCGATATTGTACGCCGGGGTGTATTCGACCCCTTCTGTATTTTAATTATAGACGAGTTCCAAATGAAATTTCGTTTGATTTCAACAGATTTATTAGTAACGTTCGTTCATGTAACAATGTCTCACTTTATGACTAGTATCACAACAACAATATTCTAATTTATACCTCAATTTGTAATACCTTTTAATATACTTACTTAATATCAATAAATTCAGGTATACAGAATTCGGTATAATTACAAAATGTATCGTACAATGATCAGAAAAAACTGGGGCACTCGAACTTTCATCGTTGAGCTTAATGGCTGTCCCCAGTTTCAAAATTAGACCCAATAATAGAGTTACCCGTTTACCTTGATTTATTTCATGATAATTACCACTTAACCTTATAATTATTTCATTATCGCCATAAGATAATATATTACATATATTACAAAGTACTAAAATATAGATACCTATATAAATTTAATACTGTTCTAGCGATTATTAAATTATCTTAAAATATATTTACATGTAAATTATTAGAAGTAACTAAAACATTCCGCTTCTTTAACATAACTCATCTTTAACATAAGACATTACATACTTTAGTACCTTATTCACTTTCATTTATAACGTAGGAAATTACTTTGCCTTCATTACTTAAGATAATATGTATGTATATGAATCACTAAATATCTTTTACTTTTATTTCAATTATCGTTATTATTACCATTAAATTATTATTATTACAATTTACAATTTTATTCAGTTATATATCTACAATATCATACGTATAATAACTTAGACAACATAAGTATTACATACATATATCTTGTTTCCTAACAATATCACTGTTTATTGCACTACAAAAATCCCATTCCATCTTTGGTTGTTGTTATTGTTGACATGTTGCTTTCCAATACAATTAAGAAGCACTTGGAATTTTCCAATTCCATCTTGGAATTTATTGGAATGCGAACAGCAAGATCAGAATCGGCACGGCGATGACGCAGGCGAGGTAGATGGAGGTCCTCGGCTCGCATTCCGAAATTATCACGAACTGTTCGTTCCAGAGGGAGTCGTTGTTCCTCAGAGGAACTTCCAGAACCACCTATTAATTTAAAAAGAGAAACAGAGGTTTCGTTAGAAGATAAAATAATTCCGATCGATCGAGATGTTTTGGAATAAGAGAATGAGAACAGAATTTGGGGAGATCAAACTTTTTGTTAATAATCCTAACAACGTAATAATCCTAACAACAATTAACTTCAACAAGTTACTACTAGAAACTAAGTTAGTACTAGAAACAAGATTGCATTTAGATCATCAGACGATTCAAATTTTCCGTAAAAATAATGACACTACACCATACTAGGAGAAGTGATACTTAAAAACAGAGAAAGTATAGATGAAGGAAGTGAAATATTTTCTATAGATTAATAGAAGAAGCAGCCTAGGGTCCCGTTTTACCCTTTGTATACGGAACCCTAAAAACAAACCTTTTGACTGGAAAACATGTCGAGGAGCAGGTCACATCTTTCCGTGCTATTTTTACATTCCCGCAAAGCGGTCTTCGCTACGTCGTACCGCGTCTTCTGCAATTCGAAGCGGGCCTTGATGAAATTCGTTTGCACCTCATTCTCCGAGTTGAATACAAAGAAATAATATCCGTTTGCTGGTACCCTGGTGATGAAAAATCATTACATTATAAAAAAAAATTATTTTTTTTTATAAATAATTAAATAAATAACTAACTGGGGACATTTCTACACACGGCTGTCTGATCCCAAATTAGGCAATTTAATGCCTATGTTATGGTAACCGGACAGCTGTAAACATACATATATACATACGCTATAGTACTTATATAGATATTTTTTTATTACGACCAGACACAGAACAAACAAATGTGCTCATCACACAAATGTTTGTCCTAGGTAGGAATCGAGCTCGTCCGGTTTTGCAGTCAGGGTCTCTAAGCACTCGACCACGAGGCCAGTGAACTTCAATCAACAAATTCAAATGGTTTTATTCATCACTAACTGCCTCGGCGGACATCGACAAGCATTGACAAACTTTAATGGAAGTACAAGAGACGAAAGAAGTTTGTCAGGATTTTGACTCTTTCTGATAAATTTCTGATAAATAAAAACACACTCATTTATTTATTTATCTCAAATCGACAGCCCTACATATAACATACACTTATTATACAACCACTAATTGATTTACATGTTTTGGATGAATTTAACGAGTGACTGTGTGTTTTTAATTTCTATTCAATGTCATAAGTTTTCAATAATTAAAATTGGACTACAATGACCATTTTAAACGTAAATAGATTAAACTGGTTATAGTGACCAGGATTTCTGAACACGTGGGATAAGTCTCAACTATGCATTTTGTATGGTTATCATTTGATAGTTTGATGTTTGATATAGACCTTGAATCTCAGGGGCTATACCGACACGTATGCCGTTACGGCGAGCGGCATGACGCTCTGTGTGCGCATCACATCTCTACAGCCACTTTACTACCGAATCACATACGATAGATGAAGATAATTACAAAACTGAACATTAAATTAAGAATAAACAAAAATATTTTTAAGGTGCGGGAACCGAACTCGTTGCCTTCAACTCAGCGGTCACGGTCACTAACCGCTACACTAACAGGTCAGTTAAGTCGAAAGTTAATTCATAAGGTACAACTGCGTTTTGTAATTGCATTTTTTTTCATGTAATCGACAGCAATTACCATTTCTTACACCACATGTTCGACTTGGCATTTCAAACGTGAATCATGACGAGCTCGCTCTCGAAAACTGCACAGCTTTATGCACTTTTCGTCAGAAGTGCATAAAAAGGTCGTTAAATACGTGCGCAGTAATGATGCCAGAGGCTAAGGGTAAAATTAGGAGCTATTACGCTGATGGTTTTGTAATTGTGTTATTATAATAATTTTTGTATGTAATAATTTCCATATCGTAATAATATTTTGAAGCTGTAATGATCGACTAGTTCGATTTATATTAGAAAATAACTTTATATTTATTATCAAACATTATTATTCCTCATGTTTTAAAGTCAGTGACGAATAAGATATTTTTAACACTACTCCACTGAGCCCAAGACCAATGGAACTTTTATTGTCATGAGAGAATTTTAAGAACCATCTTTTCTTCATAATTGTAGAAAGTGATATTTAATGAGGTGTTAAGATTTGAACCTGGACCCGCGAAGTGAGAGACGAATATCCAAAGCACTACGCTATCCCTGCTTAATAAAAAAACTTTTTTTAGAGATCAATTTTTTTTCATAATTATATACTGACTAGAGTACTTTATAGAACTACGATCAAGCCTAGTTAGTGTTAGCTGATTGTGTAAACTACTACTACTACTAATCAGCCCGTATCTCCCCACTGCTGGGTATGGGCCTCCCATTTGTTGCTCCACTTCTTTCGGTCCTGTGCTTCTCGCATCCAATGCGGTCCCACTGCCTTGGTCAGGTAGTCCGACCAACGGGCTGGTGGTCTGCCTACCGATCTCCGCCCCTGTCTTGCCGCCCCGCCTCTGATTATCACTTAATGTGGACGATCTTGGAGCAATAAGGCCAGCTTCAGTACCACCAAAAAGTATATAGCATTGTAAATGTTGATAATAATGCAGAACTTACTATACTGTCCTGTGACGTCACGCGATGCTGCTTCACCAGCGGCGGCACAGAGCTGCCGTTCTCTTCTATCGATGAAACATAGGTACATAAGGTATCATATCGCGTGACAGAGAGTCCTAGTGGACGCAGTTGGAACGAAATTTCAATCGCGCGTTGCGAAAGGGGGCTAGACGAAAAAAATTAAGACCAAAAGTTGTAACGACACTTTTTGCTATGGTTGTAAGCCGTGCGGCGTGCGCGTGTTTCTCTGTCTGTCTCTCTCTCTCTCTCATAGGAAGCAAGCCAGTTATTTTCGTTACGTCTTTCTATTTCGCATTGAACAGTGTGGTGTCACGACGATTAAGTTTACATTTGTTAATAATAAAAAAAATATTATTACAACTTAAAAGCAATAAAATTTTATTACAATTCCTTCACTAATTAATCGAAAGGAGCTTCGTTCCATCCGGGTGTCCCTTGACACCTGCCACCTTTTTTTTGTACAAGATTGAAAGGTCAGTGAAGTTACCTTTATGAATATGAGCAGTGACGTCTTTACCGTCCCCGAGGGTTGATTTGGCGTGACCGCGGGCGCTGTCCGGCGGCGAGACCTTATCTCCGCTTTTGTCTCTATGATGTGACGGCGACTTCTCCTGATCGGGAAATTGAACAACGAAATGAAATATATATGAACACTTCACATAGCACTCCAGTAGAAATTTTAATCCAAAGGAAATTTCACTGCGACTTTGCATATCTTTGTAAGTACAGTTTTTTATTCTTTTTTATACAGGTAAGCATTTTCACGTAGGTACAGACAAGAGTGTTAAATCTATATATATAAAAATTAATCACCGAAATGTTTGTACGCGCATAACTTCCGAGCGACTGCACCAAATTGGATAAATCTTTCTTTTATGTGTTCGTTATAGTTAGGAGATGGTTTGCATGAAAAAAATATATAATAGCAAATATTTAAAAATGAAAAAGGGCAAAATGAAGTCTGCCGGGACAGCTAGTAAATTATAAAACAAAATGAAAGATGTTAATGAAGTAATTAGTGAGCAACCTGCGAGTCGTCGCTGAGGCCCGTGAACCGCAGCCCCTTCTTGATGCCCGCGAGCCCGATGTCCAGTAGACCCTCCATCATGCCGGCCGCTTCGTCCTGCAAACACGCTCCCACGGTCGACAACGAACCCACAGGACCCACACCGCCCCACGCAATTGACAACAAATCAACATAAACATGTAATAATGAGTACAGCGCCATCTAGTTTCATAGTCCCAATGCGCTGTTCACGATTCAGTTTACCAGTAAGCAAACTAGATGGCGCTGTACTCATTATTACAAACACTCTTGCTGCCATTCTCCTATGAAAATTCCTCAACGATTCCGTTCGCAACATCAAAGCCCGTTGTCCTACTAATATTAAATGTGAATGTAAGTTTGTTTGTTACGCTTCCACGCGACAACTGTTTGATCGATCATCATTATACTATGTACACATATTCATGGACTTTTAAAAATAACATAGGATACTTTTTAAGAAAAATTTTTTTTTACGAACTTTGTGACACACCGATTGTCTCGCGGACGAAGCCGCGGGCACATCTAGTCTCATATACAATTACTTAAATAGATACTTCTACTTCACCCAGAGTCAGTGACCCAGTGGAACGGTGTACCAATTCCCGTGCAATGTAAACCAGTTAAATTTTAACCGAAGCGTGAAAGAATTCAAGCGCGCAATCATATTTAGATTGTACTTTACATTAAACTCTTTATTGTATGTTTTTTGTGTCCATCTGTGTGTGAATAAAAGCAAGCCTGGTGGCAAGTGCGATGCTAGAATGTCGCACTCACCTAGAAAATACCGAGATGACTGAACCCAAAACTCGTTTGAAATTATCTAACTGTGGTTCAGTTGTTATCGCACAATCCAACTGTACTACAAATCTAAATATACCTAATTAATTAGACAAAAATTGTTTGGCGCAGCGTTTGATTTTAATAATGATAGAATTGGGTAATGTTAGGAGATGAATTAATTAGTAATATCAGATCGGACAAGCACATTTACATGCGGATGTGAACGAACATTTTTTTTGTGCATATCATTAAAGTTAAACATGACACATCACTATGATACCGATATTCAATACACTTTACATCGTGAAGGCTGAAAAGACCTCATAGATAATAAAAAAAACATTACAATAGCTATGTAATAATGGTTCCCAGTTGAAGTTTGCTACTAATATAAATAAATAAATAAAATCCCGCATAACACGATAGGGATTAAGGGGGTAACTGAAAATCAGCGCTACTGGGGTTCAAACCCGAGTTAACATCGGCTGAGTTGCCCCCTATTGCCCACGACATGCTATTTATTGTATTAAGTATCATTTTGTAAAATAGCAATAAAGACTTATTATTAGTATTTAGTAAATTTGTACGCCGTAAAAGACAAAATATGGAGTGAACCAACAATTCTGTAACATCTTTAAATGTACCCATATTTGTGCAAATAAATGTCTTTGTCTTTGTCCTTTTGTAACTAATCAGAATTTAAAGTCTCTCAATTTGGTTCGGTCGTCAGAATTGACTCCTTGAAAAAAAGGCGAAGCCGTTATGCAACTAACCGATTTACCCTACCTACTCACTTTACACTCGCCCGTTCGCTCGCATTTGGCTAAGCGCCAAAGCTAGGGCGGAACGGCAGAGGTGGAACAAAAAAACTGCAGCGAGACAAAAAAGTATTGGCAATGCTATTATATCGCACAGCCGAAGATCCGGAGGCAGCAAACTACTTTTTAGCTCTGAAGTGATTAATGAGCGTGTAGCGATGTTAAATGGACATTGTTACCGCTTTGATCAACTCATAAACGTTACCTAACTGATCAAAGCAAAAAACATCACATGTCAAGATGTTATACTTGTATACTTGAGACTGATATAACATGTACAACATTGGGTACCTTCGAACCGTACTAAAAACGGTTCTATTTCAATTATAAATATAAGTCAATTTTAGTGTAAATTTAAGTAATAAATAATTAAGCAATAATGAATACATAACTAATATTAAAGACTAAATGTACTAATTTAAGCTGTAAATTCTTTTCTTTAATTTGTAAGCCGTAAAAGGCGAAATATGGATGGAACAAACAATTCTGTAACATCTTTAAATATACCCATATTTGTGCAAATTTTTCTTTGTCTTTGTCTTAAGATGACATATCGAGCCTAATTTTAACATTGCAGAAACGACCGTAAAGTGCCTTTAACGTTTAGTAAATACGGCGCACGTTGATAAAGACTCGTGGCTGTCACAGATACATCGTAAACACACAGTACACAGACGGTAACGAATATGCACGCAGTCCACCTGATGTTAAGTGGACATTGCAGCTTACGGACAATGACATAGGACATAGGAGCGGGCCCATTCAATGTTTACCGGATGTCGTAGCCAGCGGCAAACGTGTTTCATATATCGAGGTTCTTGCTTTGATTCAGTTGTGTTTGCGGGAGAATTTCGAATTTACCGCTATGCAATTTACGAATAGTTTTGATATTTTTGACATCGCTTCCCGACGTTTTAGGCTGCTAGTAAATACAACACCTAATTCACTTAATTATTACTTTTTAAATTCTCATACCTTGGATGTAGATCATACCTGCAGTGGAGATTCCTGGGATACACGCCGGGGTACGCAGCCGACTGCACGTAGCATGTTTGCAGTCGACAGTCCCGGAACACTCGCTCGCAGTACGACCTGGGCGGATTGGTGAAATTAGACGCTTCTTTGGCACAATGAAAAAGTTTTACGGAATCCGCTACAATTGTACTGTGGAATTGGATCTTCCGGATCTTTTTGGGAATTCTTTTGCAAACGCTTGTCGTAACGTCCGAACGGAATTGTCATCTCTTATCTGGATTTCTTTTTTTCATGCAGCAGAGTCAAAATTTACTTTGACGCTTTTCAAAGCGCTGAACCGTACAGAGATAATCAAGTCTCGTACCTAATAGTCTGTTTAAGACAGATGATGCAAAATGCAATCACCATTTAACAAACAGACAGACGAGTCACCTGATTTTGCAGCTCAGATCGAATGCAATTAAAGGACTGTGTTTCTCCCTCACAGTAACAGATTCATTATATTCCCTGACGCTATGATTTAATGTTCTATTTAAGGTGACTAATATCTCGACTAGGAACTCACAGACGCTTTGCTAAACGTAATTTAAAATTAAAACGCAGTCATAATAAATTCTATTTAAACAGTTACAATTATATAACCTCTGGTGTTCTGGAATTGTATGGAATATAATAAAAAGATTTATTCGAATTCGTTGTTTCAACTTTAGGTTAATTCGAACGGATTCATTTATATATTTGAACAAAAAGCTTTTCCCAAAATTTATACATGCATATTATAGGTTTCGTTGAAGATTCACTTTTATAATTAAATATTTCTTTAAAACTATAATGGTTTCTATCAACAATGCGGCCGATTTGTTAAGAAACAAACCGTCTTTTAAAGTTACGATAAGTTAAAATTGTGACGCATCCAAAACGATTTAAATACGCGGACAAATTTCAAACTTTTAGTTATCGGCTATTTCTTTCCACCCTAACACTCTGCCAATTTGACTGCGACATATAAATCACGGGGACTATAATAATGGGTGATTTATTTACCATTCCGGTCACGTCGCGACCAGAGTGGTGGCCATTCGGACGCAGACAGAAAATGATTTGGGGACATTTTGTGACACTCGGGCCTTAGAATATTAAAGCTATTTGCAATATCGAATCGGATCTGCCGCCAAAAACAATGGCCGCAATAACATTTGATTGAACCGTAACGGCAGATGCAATATGAACGAATCTTCTTTCAGAGTTTAATTTGAATTTGTACCCTTTATACATATAATAAAACAGTAGAAGAGTTCAATTCTGTACATTGAATAAAAACTAAAAAAAACTGTGTAGAAGTCTTCAAAAATTGAAATATTTGTGTCTGTTGTCTGACTTTAACGCAAAAACTACTGGACGGATTTTGATGAAACTTTTTTTGTTGTATAGCTCTTAGCCCTCGGCAACATATGGGCTATAATTTTATGAAGACCGGAATACCAGATTGAAATTTTTGTGCGGCACAGTCCTCAGGGTCCGCCAGTTCATCATAAAGTAAATTGTAAACACTGACTTAAAAGGCACTCAGTCACGTTGACAATTTGATTGCTACACATAAATTGGTGCGACTATTATTATAATGGTTGATTTATTTACCACTCCGGTCACGTCGCTTACAGAATGGTGGCCATTTGGCCGCCGACAGAAAATGATTTGGGGGCGTCTTGTGACACTTAGGACTTAATATTAAAGCAATTTGTGACTTCCAATTTGATTCGCCGTCACGGACACTCGAAATAACCCAGTGAAGGTATGCAAAATTGTGTTTGAAAAGTGGCATTTATCAAGGCTATTTATGTACCTCCTCGAAAATCATAATGAGATCTAAGTGTTTGGATACGTTTAGCTTAAGATGGGATTAAATATGTATTACTATTGCCATTTGCCCTAGAAATATATCATTAAATAAATAAATAACTGGGGACAATTCCACACACGGTTGTATGATCCCAAATTAGGCAATTGAATGCCTGTGTATGGTGACCGGACAGCTGATAAACATACATATATACATACGATATAGTACTTATATAGATATTTTT
>DWGJ01004899.1:0-11030 GCA_018246895.1 Aspitha aspitha aspitha
GTCACGGAAGTTGAGATCAGAGGTAAAACGAACGCCCAGGTCCCTCATCTCCGTAACGCGTCGTGTTATACTTGATCAGAGAAACTTGTGTTACTGAACCAATATCTATATTAAACATTGTAATGTATTTTAACTTTCACAATGTGAATTCATATTGAACGGAGAGTTTTAAGTATTAAATTCGAAAGCTCGAAGTTAGACGAGGCAACATAACCTCGGGGGCACCGTAGCAACAGAAAAACGAATAATTTGCTTCGAAGCTGTATAAAAATTTCATTTTTAGGTGTTTCAGTTGGTTTAGCTATACCTACCTAGTCTTGTCGCATAAATATATTTTGCATATAATGTTTTATTGTTTATAAAACTTCAAGTTAAAAACTGAAGGAATACAATTTTTTTTTGCCTAGCCTTTTTTTTGCCTAGGATTCAGCGGCAAATGTAGAAAAAAACTTCAAATAAATATTCCGATACCGGGAATCGAACCCGAGCCTCCTGGGTGAGAGCCAAGTATCCTAGCCACTAGACCATATCGGATATAGGTAACAATTCAAAAAACCTTATTCGCTTCGTATGGTTGAAGAAAACAATAAATGTGGAGTGAAAATTGTAGGATAAATGTTTGTTTTCATAAATAGGTATGTATAATCCAATTAACATTTGTGCTGTAGTATGTATGGGAAACCCATTGTATTAAATAATACATATGTACATATATATCGTCACGCCAGGTTCCTAATGGGGTAGGCAGAAAGCTGTGAGTGCCAAATATATACGTTTTCTTGTTCTTTTGTACCTATCATCGTTTTATAGATTACCTCGCAAACTTTGCGAGCCTATTTCAATAACGAAACATACTCGTAAATAACAAATACCGAACATTATGCGCTGTGGGCGGCTATACGTAAGTAATAACTGAAACTGGTGCAATTCAAACGCGATATGAAATATTTGGCAGCGCTGAAACACCTCGTGACATTCAATCACCGAAGCGTTTGTAGCGGAACACGCTATTATTTTGGGATATTATGAAAATTTAATCTACGAAAGTTTGGTTTCGAAACATTATAGTGTTGGATCGTAAATTTATTAAATTCATGTACATCAAAAATGGAACATGGCGCATAACGGGACGCAATAAATAAGATCTTTTGACATAATCTGAATTGCTGCATTAACAATTAGTTTTGTTTTAAAAACTTTCCGATACCGGGAATCGAACCCGAGCCTCCTGGGTGAGAGCCAGGTATCCTAGCCACTAGACCATATCGGATATATTAGACCAAACAAAATATCATTATTTAATAAATCTTTTGAATCTGATATTCGCGGATAACCATCCGTTTTATTTGTATTGTCACATAGAATTATAGTTCAAAATATTCAGTAAAGATGAACTGAGATAAAAATATTATGCTGAAAAATATATTTTTGTATTTAATCTAGTTGAGATTATAAAGATATTCCTTTAAAGATGACATTTATAATCTGGCAAATGATCCGTAAACTGTATTTTACAATATATTTTACATTAAAAAAATCACAATATTTAGTTATCGTCTTAAATTTCGATTTTTTTAAAATATTGAAACGGCAATATTCTGGCCCCTACCACTATTTTGAAATCTGCACTATTCTCATAACTACATTGTACATAATACAATTTATAAGAACCTCTTTACAATTAAAAGTATATGTACAATAATTTTAAACGTTAGGTAGCCAATAAACTTTTGAATGAAGCTCCAAGAGAGGAAACTTGTACGGAAGGTTTCGTTTAAAACAAAGACACTCGTTAAGCACGTTCACATGAAATAATAAACGCTGTTTCGCTAAACGCTTCGCTCACAATTTAACTTTCACAGAATCGTATCTTTGCCTCGAGGTCCATAAAAATATAAAGTTTTTCACTCCGACTTTCCCATTTCCATTTCGCCTTGAGTTCAGAATTTGTGCAATTTAATCCACCGAAGTTAATAACAGCGCAACTATTCTCCGAGATGTACGTTAGGAATTACTTCTGAACCAATAGTTTGTTATAAATGTAAACTATATCGGGAATCCGGGAAGCCAATACCAAAGTTTTACCTAACAAATTGCAGCGGAACACCCGACGTTTGATCTGTAGATATCAGGTTTAGTTTAGCCCCTGTAGGTTTGTGGTTTATGTTGCTGGAATTTTCAATTTATAGTTATGTTTGAGGTCAATTATCTCTCTTACATATACCTACGAGTATCCGTTATTAATTAATCTATGATATTAGTTATTTACGACTAGCAAATACACACACACAGCCACGAAAGAGTAGAATCTTTAATACGCAATAGTAGAATCATCAACATTTTGTAATTATGAGAAAACTGAAGATTTGTTACAGAATATGAAAAACTATTAAGAAATTATAGGAAATGTTATGCAGTTTTGAATTTTAATTTATTATGGTTTGAATGAAATCTAGATATTTTTTGTACACCAATTCAAATAACTCGTTTAAAACCAACGACACATTTTTTTTGTTTTAGTAGGCATAACTTTTAGGTGACGATGGTTTCATTGAACATCAGATATACCAAGTAGAAAACTGAAAATACGTAATGTTTAATTCTCATCTTCAATTTTTATTTAAAATATTTTCACTTGTAAACAACGTGAGATGTTATGACATAACTTGGTTACAAAAAAGGTGTTTTGAAAGGATGTCGGCTTTTATGGATAATTTATTTACATTGCCCGTGTGTGCATATGAGGGAGAGCGTTTTACTACGTAAATTGAATTGCGCTGTCGCATCGAGGTGAGCTATGAGGTAGTTTGTTGAATTATTGTAAAGTGATAGTGCAACAGGACGCCATTGGTAATGTGTTCACTGGTGTTCACAAATCTATAAAGAAAACGGAGGTACAATCCGCAAGCTCAGAAATGAATAGAGATGGATAAACGAAAAGGTGTACGAGTATCTATATTATATATAGGAATAGTTGGAAGTTTAATTGTTCACGATATTTGGACATCAAATTGATAGTAATAACGAAAATAAGTTAATCTGTATGTAAAGATCTTTCGCATGAAATAGTTTCGAACAGGAGAATTGAAGAAAATTCTAGTTAATAAGGTCGGTTAGGAAAATGCTGGCGTAGCTAACATTATATTGTACTTCTGTAAGGCTATCTCCAAGATTGCAAGTTAGTTATATTAGCTTACATATATTTATGTAATAGTAGGTTAACATTATTATATTTAGTTTATCGTGTGATATGGTTAATGTTAGAAAAGGCGAGCCAGAGCCACAATCAGCGAATGAACCTGATCTCTGAACTCAAATATTGCAGTCCTAAGATATTTCTCTGTCTTTATTGCGTTCTGCACTTATAGTGAAATTCTGATCAGGTTATTTCCATTTTATTTACAGTGATGGGTTATCGGAGCTTTTAGAGTGTTGATGATTTGAATTCCGAAAATCGCTGGTACAGTTTCAGAGCAAATTCAATAAATTTGAAATTGCAGCTTCAACATTAAATTTGTAGGTTAATGTTTCTTTAGATAAAACGTTCAAAGCTCAGTGACGCGTACGCCCTATAGGTATGGTACTTATTTAATAATTTTAACTCTCTAATAATACTAATAATTTTAAAACAGGGCTTTTCAGGCACTGATATAGCAAAAATAAACACAGGAATATTAACCATAGCCATTTTGAAATCACAGACAGAAAAATTTTATTCACATGTGTGGTTTAGAACGATCAATATTAATGACATGGGTCAAATGAGACCCATAAATTAAGTACATCAGAGAAATAACATGACAGAGAAAGGATTAGAACAATCAAAAAGCCCTGATCTACACTTTTAAATCACGTACACTAATAAATGAAGGGATTGGTTCGCTAGTAGGTACCTATTATGTATTCTATTGTAACACTTTGGGCATAATTAATTTGAACGTACCTGTTGTATCCCTTCGCGACAACAGATTCGTTACACGACGATATCTTAATTATAATGCACATGCCTACTTATGTATAAATAGCTTTAAATTAGCGTTGAATAAATTAATTTCTAAAATACGTCCAACTTGATTTGCTTACAACTGATAATTTCATATCTTCTTTAGAAAAACCGATATTTAAACAGTTTTTAAACTTATATTATGTTACACTAAAGTTTCTTGTTAAAGACTGTATGACATAAAAATTATAATAATGACATTTTGTTTCCAGATCAGAATTTTAAAAATCTAAGAAAATTCATCGGTGAGCATAATTTAGAGGTGGCGTTGGGTTAACTTAGTTAAGTGTTAAATCGCAAACTTGTAAGTACAGTTACGTGACAGAATAAAATTTACAAATTTCCAAGAAACTTGTTCCTTCAAAGGCAGGTCGTGTGAACTAAGATAAAAGTTACAGCCAACAGACTTTGTAATATAACTATATTTTCATCGTTTTTTATTATCATTATGGAAGTAGCTATCCTCATTTACTATTTATTAATACCGCATATAGTTTTGCTGTTCAGTAACAGTTATATTGTTATATTTATTTTTGATGTGTGTTATAATCAGATATTGATACATTGAGACATGGGGCGTTTTAACTTAGTCCTCGGGGATGATAATTAAGATCAATTCCGAGAAGACGCTTAGTTCTGTCGAGATTGGACATCTACATATAACTATAGACGTTTATGGTTGCTTTGACCACCTAAAATTTGGTAATTTTCAAGACTTTCTGCTACTGTTACACATAAAAGGTTATTGCCATGCTGGAGGCTTATAGTCATTCACCCGTTAGTCAATGATAATGAACATCAAATAGAGATTAATATTTCCTCTGACCAGTAGAGTTGTCACACTAAATATATATTTGTCGGAACGAAACCTAACGAATGTACATATCTGGACAGAATAAACATGGAAAGTTACACTCGAGCCTCTCCCAAGAGGGTCCTAAAGGTAGCAGTGACAAGTACGATGTTATAGAATATATTGAAGCTAAACACTCAAGAGTTATTGTTCCTCTTACGGAAAGTAAAGTTAAAGTTAAAGCAGATAAATTCCAATCGTTAGGTAATAGATAAAACATTTCATTTTAATTGTAAATCCACATTGAAAATCTGAAGTTCGTTAAACGAAACAGATGAAGTATTTTAGTTTCGAATTAAGTTTAAAACTCTTTGAAGCGGTAAAGTTTTACAGGCGAACATCGTATTTCGAAGATAAGAGGATAATAACTTTGGGATCTCTAACTAATAACAATTACTTCTATATTCTATAGTTTTCTAAAGTCAACTATTTCCGATGTTTGTGACACCTCAGAGTTGCTTAGAAATTGTCATGGTAATAGTTATCGACTAACTTTATATTGACTTTATATTCACCCGATAGAAGCATATGTAGGTAAAGCTCATAACAGATACTATAGCAATTCACATTAACCATAACTAATGTTACTAACAGCCGTAATCTGGTGGTCGATATACTAATGAATCTATAGAACTAAAAGTCTCATTAACATATACATATTTCAAATCGGACAAATTCATACCAATAGTACTATTTTTAAACTTATAGTAGAGCTTGAATCTCACTTTTTTCACATAAAAAGGGAAAAAAGAATTTTCAACCGAAAATTAGGTTTTCAACACGCGTGAACACAAAACGCATTACCGCCCCTTGTAGCATACCGGTAGGCAGGGATCTAATAGGATGATTAGGATTACGACACTAATAACATAATAGGGCCCAGTGAACTAAGTTGTCGTCATTCCTAATGCATATTTTTAAAGTTTTATTACAGTGTGTAAGTTTAGGAAGACAAACGGCGAAATTGTGTGATTGAAAACGGTTTGCATGTAACCTACCGAAACCAGATGGTTCGGTGCATGTTTATTTTGATACGACCACCTTCGCATTTCCTTTTGATAGTCACCAGTGAAGCATGGCATTTATAAAGCGACAGATGGAACTGTCGCCATCTCTGTCACACTAGTGTATTTGTAGGGAAAGTGAAGTGAGCTTTTTCTTCCGACGGGCGCCGGTTTCAGAAGTGTCGGAAAAGCTTTCAGTCCGCGCTCGTGCGGCAGGGCGAACGGATGTGTGTTGATGCCGCTTGACGACTTATCGCGGGCATTTGAAACATCGCATTTCGCATGGATACGTAAAAGAAAAACATTTTAATGCCTAAAACAGCGCTTTCGTCACGAGTGCCGTATTAGCGCTAACGAACAACATTTGCAAAGTTAGTTATAAACTTCAGTTTATGTGCTGTAATTTAATTTGATTACGACTGCGGTTCGTAAGTGGATGTGCTTGTGATGACTTTACGTATAAACTTTTTATTTCCCATTTAGAACGCAAACTTTTGTGTTTCAATTACGGCTTAATTATTTCTGTCTCCTTTTTATCTTTCCTGCACTCTACACCTATGTAAACCTATTGGTCCAATAAAGTGACTTATTTAATCCTCTAATATCCACGTAATATCTTAATCGATATCATATCCTTATATTTATCCCTCTAGCATTAAAAAAAACTATTTTAAAATATTTATATATATATGTACGTAATTACGACTTTTGTTCCGGTGCGCGGACCAAAATTCAGAATTGATTAAACTATATCAGTTCGGGTATTCTTATAGTGTACAGTGTAAATAAGTTACGTGAACATATCTAACTACTCATAGTCAGACTACAAAATCTCCAGAAAAAAACCAAAGAAAATTATCTTTTCACAGCATAAGCAAGGTGAGGAATCGTCAAGTATTATAAAATTTTCGGTTCTTAAATTCAGTTTGCAATGTTATATACATTCAATATATCTATTCATTTAATAGGTTTTAACACGAGTTACTTTTTTATAAAAGACACAAGTCTTGTCTCAACTTGCCTTTTCATCGAAATATTTTCAAACTTACATTGGGCTGCTGAAACAATACTGGAAGGTTCGTAAAATATTGGTGTCGAAAAAGAAAAAGTTGTAGAAACATAATATTGGGCTTTTTTCGATCAAATTCATTAATTTAATGATATTCCAACTGGGATTCTATTTTTATATTCCCTGTAGAATAAAGAGCCGCGCCCACAAATTCACATTATAATTAATATACGAGTAAGCATTACTATACAATTAATTACTGTTTAATAGTTCAAGTATTGTTAATAATTTCTGTACATACAAAGAACTTCAATTTAACTAAAATGGGTAATTGTGCAATGTTTTATTATGACTCGATACTTTCTTCATTCAATTATACGAGTATGTATTTGGTTTGAAAGTTGAATCGTGTTTATGTTGTAAATCTAAATCGCAAATCTATTCATTAAACTTATTCTTAATTATTATATATTTCAAAATGTGCAATTATTAAGATGTATGTAAGTACAGGAATCGTGTTAAAGATGGAACTAAATTATTTTGTTAATTATCGAATTAGTTATACGTATCTCGGTGATGGAGTATAATTTTGAGAGCCAAATAACAGTGGTTTTCGAAAAAAATATCACAAATGAAATTTTTCTTATGCTCTTGTTTTTGTTCGATTGCTTCTGTCTTCAAAAACATTGTTCAAATTCAAACAAACTCAAACTGTATTTAAGATACGACGAATCCTGAATATTTCTACTGAAAAACCTTATATGAAAAATAAACGAGGGAACGAACTTTTACAAATCGGGATCACGGACAAAAGCAGAATGAGTTGACGTTTTTATTAGTGTGCCGTCCGCCACTCTGAAATAATAAGCTTTTCAGCTTAATTCACGTGTAAAACTTGAGACAGCTATTTAAAACAGTTGAGCATCTTACAATATGAACTCCGTTTTCATTGAGTCAATTAATAAAATAAGTAACCTGTATTCTAAAATTTGCTTAACCAAGCTTAAAAGTTATTTATATTGAAATAAATAAAAAGTATTCAATAAGTGATAATACTTAAGTCATGGCTTATATATTAATGAATATTGAAATAAAGTTATGTAAAAAGATTATAATGTAAAATAAATTCATTTACAAAAAAATTATACACTTTATTAATAATTTATTGTTTGTATAATTGAACTATATGTTTGTATGATTTAAATATATATTGGATAAACGCAAGGTCTATTTAATAGAAACTATTCTATTTAATAGACTAAATTAGTTGAAATTTTTTAACATTTTCGTTGGGTATAAATTTTATCATGCTATGAGTCTAATATGAAGAAAATAATGGCAAGACATAATGGCTATTTGTGTATACAACTCCGTAATTTCTAAATATATACCGCTGAAGAATAATGAATAGCTCGATTATGTCCGGTTTCAGAATAATGTCTGTAAATAAATGCACATTTCCATAACAATATATGTTGTAATATAAAATTTCACGCAAACATTAGATACATAATATGTAGGTACGAGTAGCTCAAAGGAAATCAACTTTTTGACGACAATAGAGTATAATATACTCTATTGTCGTCAAAAAGTTGATTTCATATTATGAAAAAGCTATAGGAATTTAGTGAATAGGTACTTTGGTAATATTCAAATTTGGCAATCGAGAGATATTTGATATGACGGCGTGAATTTTTCAATTGTCATTTTTGAATACCTACTTAATTGATTTGCGAAATGCAACGGAACTGATTTCTTCTTTACTGAATTTAAAAAATCCATTACTTAATATAAAAAAGGTTTAATTACATATACATTTGATTTTAAATTTTACTTTATAAAAATTTAAATAATATTTAATATTTAATAATATGTAATGTAATAAAATTATTTTTAACTTTCTACGAAAGAACCTGCGCGTTTTAAAAACATTTATTTTAAAAATTGCTATATATTTATATTGCCTCAACTGTAAAGACAAATCTGGTAAATTGACAATCCGATTGATTTGGGATATTGCGACACTGGACGAAAAACATTTACGATTGACACGTAAATAAATTTATGTGAGACATTTCAAAATAAATCGAATGACGGGTTTCCGAGGTCGATCTCTGTTTTCTGCTTTCGCGGTCGGAAGGGATTTTCCAGTGTGGTGTCAAATGTTCCACCGGAGTCACGGTAATTGACAATTCGATTGCCAAAGGGATGTGGGTTCCGTCGGTCTACAATTCCAAGTAGAGCCTATCTTTTACAATAACAATATTTTATTGCGCAAACTACTAGCGTACCTTGTGGAGCGGCAGAGTATAATACCTTTGTATAGAAAGAGCCTATGTACTTTTACCTCGAATAATTGCAAGTTATACATATTTACCAGGAAGAATAGATGATGAAATGATTTATTTATAATACAAGAATAATATGTTTATTAACGACATCTTCATTATTAGTACAAAATGTTAAACGAGTCGGATATCTGTAGGTACCAAGTATCAATGTTACCTTGCTAACGCTCAATGCATAGTTCACTTCACAGAATAAGAAGAAAAGATTATTCTATCATGGTAGCAAGTGCGGTACCAAACCTGACGTGATCTAAGACGTCAAGAGCATTAGCATGATAATTCAATGGAGAACTAAAGCGGGAAAACTCTAAAAACTTTTTGTATTTATAGGGGCGTGCGCTAATTGGAACCTTTGCATTCGGAGTGTGATAAGTAATAGTATTTGGTAGCGAGAACTTTTGCTCAGTGATATAATTGAGCAATGCTCATAGCCCTCGAGTCTTAACACCTTGAAAGCCTTAAGGCGCATGGTTGCCAGTAGCTACATTTACACGTGACTGCTGCCCGCATATTTTCTGCCTTTTTCTTAAAATAAAAATCGTGATAAATAACTCATGAATAATGCAAAAGAAAGGTTAATATAATACCAAGCGTTATAACTTACGTATGTTTGTCATTCGGCCTAGCTATGCTAATTGGACCTTGGCATTAATTGTAAGCGGTTTTCATTCCGATTGACCACGAAACATAAGTACCTTGTATATACAAAATACCATTTGAAATGCTGTAATAAAACATTGAAATAGAATTGATATTCAGGATTATATACATAGAAATGTTTGAATATTATCATTGACAACATTTACGGGAATGGACGTTAAAGAATTCATCTTTCTGTTGACAAGATAATCCTTAATAGGTAAAATAAGATAAGATAATCGGAGACATAATCCTAATTAGTCGTGTCATGCGCTAATTAGTCTTAAATATCTCAGTTCTGTAAAACTTGGGTTATTGGTATTAAAATAATTGTTAGAATATAAAAGTTATACATATTTATGTATCTACTCAAAATAAAATCGCAACATTCATTCAATAATGTCCTCGGAACTAAAAGAAATGCCGAAACTTTTTGTAACAATGAAACAAAAGCCACAGTGATCCTAAACCTATATTAAACTATACTTTCGAAGTAATATTTCTCTCCTGTTTTCTACATTTATCTTTATAAAGCAGTAGTGTCGTGTTATATAGTAAAGTGTCCTGTTCATTATTCTTTATTTCTATGAGCGCGGAAGCGATATTTTGCGTTTTTTTTTGTTTTCTTCACTCAATTCATTTTCCTTATGAGAAATAAAGATTATATTGTTTTAAATGAGGAAAAATGTCCATTGAATTAAGGTAAATGGTTCAAAGAAGTGTATAAATAAATATTGGTGTTTGAATCGAATATGATTGTGAAAATATGAAATTAGATTAAGGGAAAATTATTAAATTTTCCTTAAAAATTGTGAAATATATACTAACATAGTAACAAGCATTAGTAATTCAGTCACAGTAGGACATATGAAACTGCAAACCTACTGTAACTTATCCTTTATTAACGTAAGTATATTGTACGATAACAACATTCACGCAAGGCGATCATTTATTCCTAATAAGGATTCAATGACAACAAAATTAAATATACGAGATCTGAGTGACGTATGTAAATAGATACCTACGTCATTTAATCACAACTAGCTGACCCGGCGAACTTCGTACCGCCTAACAGTCAATGAATGCCGTTTCTGACTTAGCCGTTTCACGGGCTGCCTCTCTTTCCTCTTGTGTTTGAGAAGCACGAATTAAGGCCCTTCTTCGCTCCATACTA
>DWGJ01004900.1:0-11029 GCA_018246895.1 Aspitha aspitha aspitha
ATTTTGATTAATTTTCAAATGACTACCATGTAAAATGTGAATTTTGGATTGTGCGAGTATTCATGAAAAGCAGCGATATGTAGATATATAAACATTTTGAAAAGGACTTTTCACTAAATAATGTGCGATGTTAACATGCGTTTGACAGTCAATTGTTCAATGTCAAATGGCGTGCGGCATATGATTACATGTTTTGGTTAACAGTATTTTTACGTCAAATTACAAAGCAACCATATTTCCGAATTCCGAGTGACATTAATGGCGTCATAGTTACGAACTGACAGTTGAGGCGTAATTTTGAATCGAATATTGGCAATCTGTATAAAGAGTTCCTATTTCGTCTACACAAATTAATTAAAACTTCTAAAACTTTACATAATCTGTATTCGGTCGGTTTATACGATCGATCGTTAGTGAACTGCCAATCGTTTCATGTAGCTATCGGAATTATATAAAAAAATTATCGATATCAATAAATTCTGAGGATTACCTTCTTAGATTAAATGGGAATTGTTGTATTGAGGTTATAGTAAAATTTAATACTCGTTATGAATCGCGTAAATACATATAATGTAGCTCGTTCGAAGCTTGATACTAGTGGAAAGGGAAGCTTCTACATCCATACAAATGTAACGCTTTTTAACTACTCTTACAACCGGTCAATGATTTTTGTTAATAAAGTTTTCTTTTTTTTAATCACTTACGGTGTAATTTATGTTACGTCGTAAAGAAAATATTTAATTGTGGTTGTCTACGGTTAAATTCATCGAAATATGTATATTTCTTTGAAATTCGATCTGATATTACAGATAGAGTTCATAAATGGTCAGTTTACATAGGGAGATACGAATGTGTGATATTTTCGACCAGATTCAATATTTTCAAGAATTGACATACTGTATTGGTAGCTTTATTTTATATCCATTCCTCTTTATATGCTCGGGTATCTCTTTGTTTTACTATGTTTTTATTTCTTTGTCTTTTTAAGTCTAAGTTAGGAGTGCGACGAATCGGCGTACATAATGTAATAAAATGTGAATTGATTAATTGTATAAAATTTAAGTCGATGCGCAGCAACGTTAACAGTTTAAAGCAATAATCGTTTTATTCGTGTAAGTTTAATTTGTACTACTTTATCTAGTTCCTTTGACTAATATATCGTGGTTCATCTCATGATGTCGTTTGTTATACTTCATTTTTAATACAATACACCTTTTGTCACTGGCACGGTACGGCAACATTTTCTGAATCGTAAACTTTTACAATAGACCCATAATGGTACGATCAGAAAAGAGATCGACATTTATAACGATCGCAGCCAATTTTCGGTGTAATGACAAATGTTGATGACCAACATGTTACAATAGTATCAAAATGCCACCTGCTCGCATCGCACGCCACAATCATGTACCGGTGTTTTACCACAAATGAATACATTCCTATAATGAAAGCTACCACACGCGCAAAAAATCGATCCCCTGCTTTTCACAAAAAATATTGTGAGGTTGGGCGACTGACTTCCTATTCAGCCCGATTGCAATTTTTTTTTAATATCAGTATTCATCATTTCCGACTATAAGTTCATCTGTTTACTTTTTATTTGTGTTGATTATAATTACGGAAGTATGGGATACGAGATTTTTTTATTGCCATTTTAATTCATGTAATGTTATTATGCCTACTGTATCTATAAAATGCCAACGCTAAAGAAAACCTGTACAGAGTAGTGTAAGATTATTTTTGCAATGTAATTCGCAATTTTTGTATTCATGACTTTTCTATATTTATTGTTTCAAATCACTTTCTATTTTTGAAGTTATACTTCTTTTGGCGCGGTTGGGAAAAATGATGGTGTGAATTTTTACGATGCACCGACAGATTATTTGTCGGAAACGCATACAAATAAAACTATGTGGAATTAAGGCATTCAGAAAGTGGTAATTTATGTAAATTATATTTTCCTGCTATAAGTTTGCGTTCAATGCATTTTAATAAAAAGTAGTGAAATATTATCCCTACATCCGTAGTCTCTAATACTGTTGTTTATTGCCATAAGTAAAAAAATAATAATCAGGATCCATAATTGGTTTTTCGGTATCGATTATTTTTAGTTCATAAATCACAACATATTGTGAAAAAAACATATGTTACACACAAGTTGTTTTTAAATTAAAATTTGTATTTTTTACGATTGTTACGCCAAAGAAGTATAACCTCTTACGTGCGTACATGAGTACACACACAGTTTTTTTTAAATCATCCATTTTATTTTTTTATCTGTACAGTTGCATTAGTTATTGTTGCAATGTAATTATCATTTTTAATTTTCCATATTATTCGAGTTATGACAATTAAACAAATCGTAATTTCATTTACGAATAGGGTGCTGTCAATAAAAACGAATAATTCCATTGTTTAGTACAAAGAACGTGTTTGCTCTTTGAGCTATTTATGTTTTTACGTGTTTCTTCATTACATCATCAAATCGTTTCATTTAATTTGTACGTAAAAGACTGATTTACTAATTTTCAATGTGTTCTTACTTAATTTTTCGGTTTTTTTACGTAATTTGATTCTGCGTAGTTGTAATTGCGTATTTTATTGTGTAATATTTGTATCAATTTTATTGTACTCTTGTATGTTAAATGCATTTCTGTAATTATAAATGTTGCGATGTATATCACGTAAGTTTGGGTAATCGAATGATTTTTATTTATTACGATAATGATAAAAATCATTAGATGCCTCAATATCAAGATTTAATCCATTGTAATCAGACTTGTTTTTTAATGGATATAATTTTAAAAGTACAAAATATTGATTTCTGTAACGTTGCATCTATTCGCCGTGCTGCGTTTTGTATATTTCACTTGCTGTAGAGCCATAGAATACATACGCCACGTGGGCCGAAGGCTACCATTTTGCTACGTTTAACTACATCGTCATTGCTTAAATAAATGTTCTCAAAATTTATAAATAAATATTGGACTCTGTCAAGTTTCTTTGCAACTTTTTTTATACTAAACGCGTTACAAAACTAAAATGTATAAAGTTGCCAACAATTTATTTTAAGCAAGTTTTTAAAATAGGAATTACATTTAAACTAGCGACATCTTGTGGTTAAACGTGGTAGCCCTCGTAAAGATGGCGGATGCAAAATCGCGGGAAGTGTGAATGTAATATTTGTAGGAGTTTGTAGACGAATAATATTATTTTGTAAAAGTTCCCGCGCTGCGTCCTGGGACACAGTGGATTCACAAAATTATACATAATATATATGAAGAAATAAATTTATGTGAGACCATACATCAGTGTCGTTTCAATCAAGAACCCTTCCTCATGTTCACTTGCCCGTTCCAAATTCAAATTGTTTTATTGTGTAGTTCACGTTCACACACAAATACATACTGTGACAGGTGAGGTGTCTGAAAAAAAATGTTTTTAAAGTTAATTGAAAAACAATTTGAGAAATTTCTACAGTAATATTATAGACAAATAAGGCAACTTGTTTTTACTTTTTTTTGTTCATTTATTGGTGATAAATATAAAGACACTAACAGGTACACTTCGTACGGCTTATTCCCAACATAAGTTAGCATGTGCCATTATATCAAATGTAGACTAGAAACGGCATACGTTCTCATGAATATGCCTAATGTACAATTGAAAATTAAAACACCGCTATACATGTAAGGGAAACTACGTGTTGTGACCATTTCTTGTAGGGGTAGGCAGAGACTTAAAATTTCCTTAAGCTACATTGTGTGTCCAGCTGTGAAACAATGAAGGGATCGAAAAAAAATGGAACAACGCATCTCAATTGCGATACAATCAATTAAGCTTTTACGTACTTAGCGTGTACTGTAATTTCTTATTCAATGCCTACGTCTGTTGTGAGATTATCGAATATTGTGTCAACTGCAAATTGGTCCAATGAATACGCATTGCCGGGTGTTAATTATGATACCGCAGGACGTGTCCCCAGAGGCCTCCATTGTAAAACGGACGGTGCAATGACCCTTTAAACACACGGTATTAGTAAACATAATTTGTGTTACAAAGCTATTTTATTGTTTTGCAATGATTAAATCACCAAAATTCGAATTTAAAAATATTGTTGATAAAAAGCTTTGTGTGTGAAGTCTACCAATTTGCACTTGGCCAGCGTGGAAGACAATGGCCTCAATCCGTCTCACTGTGAGAGGAGACCACTAAAATGGTGCACAAAAAAGCTTTCTATAATAATACATTGTACCTAATACATTTTATAGCCAACTGAAAATAGCTTTCCACGCTGGTCAATTTGTAGGCGCAGTTAATAATAAATAAAAATACTTATATATTAATATAATACAACCATTATGTGTTTCCAATTATAAACGCAATTAAACCAGTTTTCTTGGGGAGCCGCAAACAAGCGTCAGTCAGTTATTTATGGAGGGATTATATCGCGAAGGATGGCCAATATGGCGGCCGCTGGGGCTAAGCCGATGATTTAAACATACAACCTATCGATTCATTGAAAAGAGAAAAGCAATTAATCATTTTTAGCCGTCTATTGGGAACTAAAGGAACGTACAAAAAACGATTTGGTAAATAATAGTGTAAAAGACGAGAATACTTCCATTCAGGAGGTTAATAAAAAAACCTTACTCGTATTTGGCGTTAAGAATAGCAAGGAATATTACATAAAACAAAATATGTTAAACAAAATAAGGGCATTAATCCTGTACTAAATACAGAGATACTTATACTTATCAAATTTAATTTTAAAACTCCTTTAAAAATCAAACATAATAAACATTCTGTCCGTTTCAAAGTATTCTTTAAATCATATGTACTTTAATAACTCCATTTGACTGCGCATAGTATCCTTACAATTAACGACTAATATTAATCAAGTCACCTTTAAAACATTCTTTTCTTCCTTAAGTACCGGTTACGTAAGTATTTTTTGCGACAGTATTAACAACGTTAATAATACTGAAAACACAAAATAATGTAAACATTCGTAAATTTGACCCTCACTCGCATTTCGAGCAGAAATATGCAATTTGTCGAGCCACATAATTACAGGGCGGCATTCCTCGTTAATTCTTAAATAAGAAAGGTCTCACGCAAAATAAGACTTAATTTGACTCGAGTAATGGATAATACGGGGTACAATTTTCTGGAATTCTCGTATTGTTAGCTACGTATAGACAAATTTATTTAACATTACGTGTCTGTCTGGTTGAACAATTACTTAAAGCGTAATTGTTAGACCTTTTTTAAACAAAATGGCTTTGCTAATAATTACCTTGCTTTAATTAAAAAGGGACTAAGGAGTACTCTAAAACGTGTAATCTTCACTGCAAAATATTTCCGTGATACAAAAAAATAATATGCCAAGTGATATATCATAATAATGGCCTTTTTTATTATAAACCTACCAGATATCGTAATAAACTCATTGTAGCTATTATTTTTAGGACAGTATTAAACTGCAAATCAAAAAGTGTCATAAAAATCCCAAAACTCATCAAAAATACTACTAATTGCACAGCAAATAGGTTACCACAAAATAATAATATTATAGCAACATTTTTTATCCGTGACTGATAGCTATTTATTTAAATGTGAAGTATTTTTAATAACGTACACCTAATAATGACAACCGTACAACAAACTATTTACATATTTTTTTTATAAAACACAGGGTCTATTTTTTCAATCGTATACTGCAGTTAATATAAATAAAACAGCTTTTTATTTTAAAAATAGGCAAATTATTTATTAGTTATGACTAATTAGGTCTCCTCCGTATTATAATAACGTCAAATATAATAGGTAATGGCAATTAATTCAATAATAACGCAATTTTAACAAAATCTATACTCATTTTGCTTTTCATAATGACTTAATGTTATGTATATTTTGACTAGTGATATTCTCGGAGCTACGGAGTTTACGACGTACAGCTAAGGACACATTAATCATAACTTGTAAGCCAACATTGTACAAAGCACGAAAGCTAGACTAACGCAGAGTAGACTAAAAACATAATCTATGACGCAGCTTGCTAACGTTACACGTCTTTAATTATTATTCACATGATTATTATAAATTATATTCACTATGAGTACAAACAGTGTTACCGTAGCGTAGGTCTACGTGGCCCCTAAGAAAAGTCAGCTGTGCCCTTTTGATAGGTCTTCGAGACCAGAAACAGACATACATACATACATACATAGTAGTGAGTTGTCTCTTATGTAACATAAGAAGAACTGTATATTTATTTTACAGTATATTGGAATCATATAGGAAATGGAGACACGTGTCTTTAGTGCTGCTAATAGATTTGTTTTTATAGATTACATTCATGTGACCCTGTTTGTACCTTAATTGTGATTGTGCTCATAAATTGTTCTCTTTTCAAATCCGTTCAAATGAGCCGTGACGTTCTAATTCGCAATACAAAAACTGCGAACGGCGTCCGAAGAAAAAGATATTAATGACATTTCTGATTATTGTCCGTTCTGTAGGCATAAATTATTTATTAGCCGAGTCCGTGGCGGTGACGAAGATCTTTATTAAGCGGCACAATTCATTTGCAGAACAGAGATGGATTAATGGGTTCGTTTATAATAAACAACATTATGTTTGCAGATGAGATGCGAAACTGCCCGAAAGTTATTAAAAGGTTGTGGGATTGAAATTCATTTGTCAGACCACAACTGAAGAGGATTATGAATTCAATTATATTCTAAGAAATATTACTTTTGAGTTTTATTAGAACGCGAAAAGAAAGTAGGTACAAAGGCGGTTCTCGTGAAGAATCGATCGTAAAGTAACTCGTGAACAATCGCATTATCGACAAGATACAGTGGAAGTGACGACGATTCTAGCTACGACCGCGAAATAAAACTTCGAAACACATCTAAGAGGCGTCCTATAACCAAATTCCATTTGTATGTTTCTCCACATCCGCCCGGATATCCGTTTTCACGGCACATTTATCACGTTGGTATCGAAACGAAATTGTGAAAAAAGTCGCCAGCTAACAGCTTTTCAATCTGATTAAGATTTATTATAGGAAAGGATCCCCGACTGCTGCGAGTGCTGGAAAAAACATCGACTTGTTTTTGTTTCAATGGGTCAATCTGTAAAACTGTCTTCGCAGCGTCGTTCTTGTATCATTTGTTTTAACGGGAGAGGGAAAAACAAAAATAAACGTTGAATCGAACGTTCGGAGGCGTTTTAAAATGTTCGTTTCTATCAGTGCTCCTTAATTATTAAATAGATAATGATTTTTTCATGCTCTTAGCTGATTTTCAATTCAGCCATCTTTAAAATGTCGGAAAGATATTGCTAGAAACGTGACCACTATTAGATAGAATTGGCCGCTATCTCGTAATTCTCCTAATCGGAATTGAAATAATTTGATATCGAACATTGGGCTAAAAAATGTTTGCAGCATATAATTTTGTGACTTTTGTAAGTCCTCAAAGCTCATACTGGACTATTTTCAGTTTAGTACTAAGTACCTACTTCATAATTTTAGTAAGTATGAAATAGCTTGTTAATAGTTGAGTATTTATTTTCAAACCTGTTTAATACCCACCACAGACCCAATGGTTACAATACTTTTGCAGTCCACTTGCGAGAATATAGAACCAACCTTGTCACAAGGCGAAAGCAGAATTATGCGGCTTATTAGAGATAGCCTTGAAACCAGTGACGGTGCAAGATCTAAATTTATGTGGGCAAGGAACATTTCGCGAGGCTCTCTGGTGGTGCAAAACGAAGGGTTTATGAAATACAAAAGCACTTGAAATTGAACAATTTTTTATTCATTAAGAAACTCTTATCGTAATTTTTGCTTATGTACTTTTTTGGAACATTATATAAGAAAATTTATTTTCGCCTTTGAGCTGCAAAGCCGTGGGTGGGGTGGGCGGTGGCCCACACTGCCCACAACACACACCGCCTCTGTTTTGAACCAGTGGTACTTTAAGGCTTTTTCTGTTTGACAGTTATCAAATGATAACAATGAAGCCTGACTGCTAAACCCGCTAATCGAAACACGGAAACGTTAATAAAGGCTTAATTAAACCTCACAAAGAATTAAATTTCCTCCTTTAATTAAGAACTTACACAATGTAAATTAATCTCGAATTCTAAGCGAACGCAACGAAACCACAAATAAAGGCACCTTTATTTAGATTTATCTCGCACTTCTCTCGAAATTTTTACCAATCTCATCGTCGGGGGAATACCGTAGATGCTAATTCCGGCAGCCGCCAATACAGAGCTCCATTTAAAGTCGTTATAGCGAGAGAAATTTTAATTACACGCTAAGTGGAAAATATTCAAATTAACCCGACGACTAAACAATGGCAACACTCATTCGAGAGCAATTTAATTTCGACAGACTTTGCCAGCCTTAATATTGGCATTAATGAAACAGTGGTTATTACGTTATAACAATATTTATTGTATGGTTGGACCACGAAAGCTCATATAAGCTTTAAGTAATAGATTGGAGTTATTGTTTTCATAACTTAACAAAATATTAATAGACAAGCATAGGTAGGTATAAATATGACAATTTCGATAAAAATAGAAAAGTCAAAGAAGTTTATCGGAAATGTATCAGTGAATATATTTAGACCAATTAAAAAATATGTATTTTTTAATTAAATAAACAAATTATCTTTAAAGCTATCGGATAAGCATCCATGATATAATTTAAACTATATATATATATATATAGTTTAAATTATATCTCTATATATATATATATATTAAACGATATAAGTAAACTGAATTTATTCAGACATGGGGACGCAACTCCAGGCACAATACAACCGTGAATTACTATGTATTTGTCTAACAGACCATCAAAACCGAAGAAGATTATAAACCCGAAAAAAGGAAGAAAGAAAATAAAGACGCTGAAATGCTTCTTAAAGTACTTTGTACATTTATCTGCATACCATAAAAAGCCCTTTTTAAGTACCTTATAATACAAAAAATTTGCCAAGACACCTTATCTTAAGCCCCCAGTAAAATTACAAAGTTACATCACGGCCCATAAATTAAAAAAAAATACATAAATTACACCACAAACCACAAAGGAAATTAATCTCATTATAATTAAGCAAGAGATTATCACAATAATCTATCTTACGGTTTACGGTCTGTATAAATTATGCCTTTGATTACACTTTTCATATAAACAGGGGCCTTACCAAAAATGCTGGACCCATGTTAAAAAGGCATTATAATTACGACATTTTTATCAGATTCATTTTAAACAGGTTTGATTGTACCTACAGCATCAGTTATCTACTGTTGTCTCAGACCGGAAGGCTACCGGCAACATGGGTTGACGTTCAGATTGAGGAAAAAATAAACGAATCGCTTATTCGTTAGATTATCTACAAATCAAATTAAAATTAGGTTCTCGAAACAATTTTTTTTTTCTCACACAATTCGCAGACTTATTGACAACTTCGAATTATTCAGTCAATTTCTAAGCAAACGTGTTCAATACTAGAACTAGTTATACGACTAGTTATCGTACAATAAATCGTCAAACAAGCCCTTCCCAAAATACTACACTACTGTCCTGTAGTAACACGATCATGACAGTCTACCACACGAAAAAGCAATGCATTAGCCAATAGTCAGATTAATTTAAGATCAAATTGCGCGCACAGGTAGTGGCTGTTTGAAAACCTGAAGTACTACTTCTTTGTAGCCAGTTATTTACTTAAGTATTATTTACGATTTCCTATCATACTACAAAATAGGAAATAGAAAAAGACTTGCTTCAGTATACTTAGTTTTTTTTTGAGTGATCACATTTTTATTCAGGCATGCGGATAAAATTTGTGTTTTTTTAGCTTCCATAGCGGTTGAGACGCTCGTTCGTAATGACCTTATATAATTTAAGTTTAACATGCAAGAAGCATATTTAACATTTACAACTCCGACATGGGTTGTTGTGAATTAGGAAAATAGAGAATTAAAATGCCTATAAACTTTCAAAATACCGCACATTCTTGAAACTATTGGAGGCAGGAATTTTGACGCTTAAATAAAACCAAACTCATATCAATAGTATAACGTATATTTATCAACTAAATCAACAACACTGCGTTCAGATAAACTTGTCCACGCGATCAAAAAGATCAATCTTCAGACATATCTTAAGATATTCTTGTCAGTACAATCAGATCATTCAATCTTGATTTAAAAAATGCAAATTAAATGCTTTTAAAGTTTAAGCTTAACTCCCAACAGCAATACAGCTATTATTTGATCCCTTTTTACCAATGTTAGAATACATTAAAGAGGAAAAAAGGTAGTGATGTCATTGAACTCGTATCTACAAAATAACAAAATTAGTCTCTTGAAACAAAAAACATCTTCATTTTCGTAGCACCGGCCTGCAAAAGAATATAAATTCAATATATTATACCTTAACGGGATAGGCAGAAAGCATCGAGTGCCGAATATCTCTGTCCTTACAAACCTGCCGTGCTTCGTTTACATAATAATAACTTTTGCAAAAACAAATTGAAAATATCTCGATTGGGCTATTTTATTGTATCCAAGCTTTTTGAAGTGATTACAGTAGATACTGGTTTCTGACTGGCAATAAAAATTGTTGTGGTGAAAAATGAAATTACTTTTTTTGAAAACCAAACTTGGCCAGCAAGGTCGGTTGGTTGGAAGGCAATGGTGGGGTTTTTTTTAAGGCAGGCACTCTGCAGTTGGGTTTCTTAGCTGCCGGGTGTTGGGCGGTCCTTTTGAACTGCTCCAGAGAACATTGTGATGCTGGCTTTGGGGGTGAATCACCAAACAGTGGCTGCGAATAAATTATACAACTTTTAACACTGTTTTAAAAACGTACACAATTTTTCTATAGTACACACACATCTATAGTATACACACATTTATATATTTTTGGAACGAAGTTCCTTATCGCGCGTTGTGAAAGGGGGCTAGACGGAAAAAATTCTTACGAAAAGTTGTCACG
>DWGJ01004901.1:0-11029 GCA_018246895.1 Aspitha aspitha aspitha
TCGTGACAACTTTTCGTAAGAATTTTTTCCGTCTAGCCCCCTTTCACAACGCGCGATAAGGAACTTCGTTCCAAAAATCAGTTTCACCACTGAACGCTATAAATATGAAGAGTAAATGAAAGAAGAAGAAAGAAAGAAAGAAAGAAAGAAACATTTATTTGGCTGTACGAATACACACCCACATACAAGAAATATATACATGCAAATGCAAAACTCACCTTCGGTTTAGACATCATGGGTGGGTCGTTCCAGCCGGCGGCGACGGGGCGCGGCGCCGCCTCGCTCGGCGCGCCGTAGTAGCCGTCGTTCAGGGACGGATTCATAGGCATCATCGGGTTGACCGGATTGTGGGCGTTCATCGAGTTGATCGTTCCGATCGGCTGCACGATCGGGTTGACCGGCACGCCGCTGGCGGCGTACTGCTCGGGCGGCGGCGCGCCGTAGCCGTAGCCCGGCGGCTGCGAGCCGATCGAGTTGTGGAAGTTGTACTGGTTGTAGAGAGGCGCCGATTGCACAGACGGATCCACCTTGTATTTGCTTCTGCCGGTTATGCCACCTGGAAAGAAACGAAAGAAACCTAAAGAAACTAGCTCACTTTGAGAAGAAAGTCTTTTCGGCAAATCTTTGGCCCGGTACGGGAGGGAGACCAACTTTACCGTCGGAGAATGAACCGTGAGATCGATGCCCTGATCCATCGGGATACCATAGTGCGGTACTGCAAGTCTCAGCGCTTAAGATGGGCGGGACACCTCGAAAGGATGGAGGACAACAGAGCAGCGAGAACGATCACAAACTGGACCCCACAACAAAAAAGACCCAAAGGAAGGCCCAGGAAGCGCTGGAAGGATGGTGTTGAAGAGGACCTCCGAATCGTGGGAAAGTACACCACCTGGAAAAAACAGGCCAAGGACAAGCCGAAATGGCGACAAATAGGTGCAGAGGCCACACCCACAAAAGGTTGTAGCGCCAAAGGAAGTAAGTAAGGTTATGCCACCTGCAAACAAAACCATGTTTAGATTTACTATTATATTATAATTGCAAAGCTAAATGGCGGTCAGAGACTGAACAACAACATTGATGATATCAAATTGGAGCGCGCGAATGCCTCGCCGAGCGGGCCCAAACTCAAACTCGCTCGGTATTATGTGACAACGTCCCCCGTCCGAGTCCAGTGTGCACTGTCCGAGGTGAGCGAGAGATAAACACAAAGAGATAAAGACAGAGACAGAGACATTCATTTGCACAAATATGCGTACATTTAAAGATGTTGTAGAATTGTTAGTTCACTCCATATTTTGCCTTTTACGGCGTACAAATTTAAACCATGATTTTATTGTTTAACTATATTTACAATTACATAATTATTTATTATTTATTACCTAATTTTTAAACTATAATAAACTTAACAGACAGACCAATTTATTTTATTACTTTCGCAGATATCAACGAATGCAAGTTACCAAGTCCGCCCTGCCCTTATTATATTTGCGAGAATACAATAGGAGGGTACAAATGTGCGGGAGTTTCCGGTGATCCCACAAATTTGGTCAACAAACCACGACCACCAGTTGAAGATAGATGTCCACCAGGGTTCGCCACCAGTTATGATGACGAATGTGAAGGTGCACACTGATTAGTTATTAGATCATTTTGTTTTATTTGTCCTTTTTCTGCTTAAGAAAATTAATCATGGAACTACTTAATAATTAGTGCAAATGTACATACATAGAATCGCGTCTATTTCTCGAAAGTGTACGGTTTGTTCAAAAAATTCCTGCATTTCTTCTACTTGAAGTAACGTAGTCATTTGCAGAGTCTTTTATCATATTTTCGTCATATGCAATGACAGTGAGTGATGGTGATACATTGAATATGAATTCAGAGAGGGAAACATCTCTGCTTCATGAATCTCATCTGTTAAATTCATTGTAGTAGCCCAACTCAGAAAGTTCATACATTCTCTTTCAGATATAGACGAATGCGCAGACAACAGGAACGATTGTAACATGCTGTCACAATTCTGTATCAACACACGAGGATCTTTCTATTGCCAGGACAAAGTTTCCAAGCACTGTCCCCCTGGATTCAAAACGAATCCTGAAACGAATAAATGTGAAGGTAAAAAAATTTCACAGTTCGCTGCTTTTCATGAATACTCGCACAATCCAAAATTCACATTTTACATGATAGCTATTTGAAAATTAATCAAAATAAAACAATATTATAAAAAATAACCAATTAGAAATCGACATTTTTACGCGACACTATGCCGCTTTTGCCTTTATGAATGTGAGTCTTACTGAATATGAAATATGGAATATTTTGGATTTATTTCTGTTATAAACTGGTATTTTCAAAATTTTGAGTTGTGTGAGTATTCATGAAAAGCAGTGAGTTGTTAGATGATTCCTGTTTACATTTCAATAGTATATTAGACAGTATAACTAGACATTAAGTAATTGTGTAGTAGATATTAAGTAATTTAGCAGTAGCTTTTACATTTGTATGGTATGATTAGCAGATATACACTAAGAGATGTTTCAATTTAGTCCTCGACAGGGATATTTTTGTAAATTTCATTACTTATCATTATAAGCTTGTATGATAACCAGAATATATGTAAGATACAGAAAAAGGGGCACCTATAAAAGGAATTTTCTCTGATAATATTAAAATTCACGAAGAATAAAGTAAATGATAGTACAAGAGAGACGTTATCTTCTCTTATCTCTTAGTATATAAAAGTCCCGTGTCACGATGTTCGTTTGCGAAAATCTCCGAAACCACTGAACCGATTTCAATAAATTTTATTACATATCTATTATTTAGTCCAACGAAAAGATAGAATAGTTTTTATAAAATAAATAAATAATAAATATCAATCGTCAATAAATTTTTGCACAAAATCAATTTCTGAACGCATGATTATTGTCAATTTGTCATATATGATTTGATATAATGTTACCACGGCAACGCGTGGTCAGGTCCACTAGTAGGTATATAAAACGCTAAAGATGAGCCGTATTTATTTATGGTTTTAGATATTGATGAATGTGAAGATGCAGAGGATATCTGCAGACCAGATCAGATGTGCGTGAACGTTCCTGGAGAGTATGATTGCAGACCGAAAGCAATTAAACCAAGGTATTTCGAAGTAGACGAATTTCAATAAATATCTTTCTTTACTTTATTGGTTGGTTAAGACTTTGAAAGACTAAAATATTGAATAACATCAAATTGATATTTACATTGCAGAATTATGATCTTTAGTGCAACCATTTCGTGTGTGAATAACATAAAGTATTTATTTCATGAATTATTACATAATTTTAAAATATAACTAAATAAATAGATTAATTAAACTAAAAGCTAATTAATAAATAAATATTTACAAAACATACATAAAAAAGATCATATAAAAACTAAAATAATTAAACTAACTATTGTTATTTAACATTACTTCATTATTTAATATTGTTTAATTTTCGACCGGCTTCCCCGTGCTTAATTCATAAAACCCATATATAGTTTTAGTTTACATTTGATGATGGTTACATTAACGTACATTAACGTATAACCTGTACTTGATCATAAATTACGAGCAAACATAGAATCAGAGGATGGTACAAAAATTTCCCAAACCGTTCCAAAACTTAATTAATGTAGTGATGTCTCACCAGCGGGCGGAGTCCCGTTGGTGACGCGCACAGGCGACTCCTGCAGCTCCACCGGCGAGGCGGGCGTGCCGGGCGCTTCGCCCTCGTACACGTACGGACTGTTCACTGGCGTCTTCAGGAACTTGCCCAGACCTGCAATTCAATAGATTAATAATATGGACATATTTATACAGACGATCAAAAGGCTTTGCAGATCCATCGATACCTTAAGGCAATCTCACAGCAATCTCTTGCAGATCCATCGATACCTTAAGGCAATCTCACAGCAATATCTTGCAGATCCATCGGTACCTTTGTGGACTTCATTAACATTGACTGACTGTAACCCTTTTTATGCCCACAGCTGGGCGTGGTTAACCCCGTGTGTATCTATACTTTTCTGAATTGTGATGCAGTGCACGATACTCAGAATCTGCAAGCAGTTATCTGTTTAATTTACTACTATGTATGTAAGCTTTGTGTTGACACTGACGTTGACGTTTCAATAGGTCAGCCGATGAGTCAGCCGAAAGAGGGAGCCACTAATGAGGTGAACGTAAAACACGCGTTGTATCCTTTCAATTGCAGAATAACGGAGTTAAATTACAAATTTTGCTTTTAATAACTTGTTTTAAAGTCACTTATGTTTGTGAATTTGCTTTTATTTAACAGTGCAAAAGACGATTCAAGTGATATAATGAGAATAGTGAAGCATGAACATTTAATTGTCGATATCTCTGTTTCATCATCCAGACGCACGGCGGGTTTCCATCCTTTTCACGTAGACATCCCGTTAATAAGAACCAAACGGTTTTCCTCCTCATTCCTGATTAGGACTGCAAAAGAGTGGAACAGACTGCCTGCGTCTGTTTCCTGAGAGTTACAATCTACACCTTAGGCCATGTCATCGCTTACCATCAGGCGACATAGTGGCCAAATGCTATTTGTAATAAAAAATAAAATTATTTTTGGCTGTTACAGTTTAAACCTACTTAGTAATTCTCCTCGCCTCTATCCTACATGACCAAACCGTGTAAGCATCCCTTTCTTAATCCCTTAATCTTAAGCCCTTATGGGAGAGACGTGAAAATGTGTATTTACGCCACAGAAGGATGCGGATGTATGGGCATTGTATTTTTAGATTAAGCCATCTTATAGCCTTCGGGGCTTAAGTATTGTCCTCCGAATCATAGATGTTAATCAGCCCCTTGACAAACTTATGCTGTTGTGTGATAATAATGAACGTTAAGCCTTTTAAATCTAAGACTTATCGTAATAAAAATGTTAATTCCTACAAGAGTTACCGTTTTTTACTAGCTTCAGATAGGCTTGAAACGTTAAATTAAGCCTAAACAAAAACTAGATGCAGTGGGTAAGAAAAAGCAGCGTAAAATTCCCGACGGGGAGTTTGAAACGTTTGAGTTTTATTTTCCTTTCTGATACCCGATCAAGCTGTTTTATTCAAGCGTTTTTTAGCGCTTAAATTACGGGGACACCTGGGAACTGGGGAGAAAGGGGTCACGTCGGGACCAACTTAAATCCAAGCTATAGTTTTATAAGTAAACTCATTGGGTTATGAGCTGTGATACATACCCTCACTCCATTTTTGTATTTAGTCATTATTCGTAAAGTGATGCAATATTGTTAGAAATAAAATATTGGTCTTTTTACCTTTCTAATCAACTTATTCTGTGACGAAGTATTTAAAAGTCATCTTTAATGATAATATACTATGCTTTCAAATGTATGTATGTAAGCATTTGAAAGCTATACTTCGGATTATAAGCTGTTTATGTCAATTCGTATTTGGTGGAAATTATAAGATAACATATCTCTATACACAGATATCTTAATATAAGCTTTGCAAAAAATTTTGGAAAAATTCACTAAGATCAATATAATTTTAGAAAGTGTATTAAGGTCTTCAAACCATAGAGAAAGTTAGAGAAATCCACATAAGAAGTCTATAACGCACCAGTCATGGCAGCGCTGGTTGTTTGTGGGTTGATAAGTGAATGACAACCTTTACGCTGCGGCGGTGTATAATCGGTATACGCAGTGTTACCAACCCCAAGAAACTAGAAAACAACAGCACACCAATAGAAAAACAGGAGAAAACTGGAAGTAAAATAAAAAAGGCATTTCACACTGTCCTCATGCAAATAAGACAATCTTTTATTACTTACCAGTACTCATGTACATTGTTGATATAACATTGATCACTAGACAATAAAAAACAAAAAGCGAAGTAAACTTATTTTCCCACTTTCATCCTCAATTGCCTCATCTTTGGTATTTTTAAATTAGTTTTCCTTTTTAAAATCATACATATTTTTGTTTTTGAATGGTATAATCGGTGGCGCTGAACGCTAGCTAAAAACAGTAAAAATTAGGTATGCAACAGAAAACAGGGGCACCAACGCTAATCTACTCGTTCTGTTAAGACGGTAAAGTTGGCAATACTGGTTATTCTTACCGTTCTTGTTGCGCGGAATCAGACCCCTACCGCATTCAGTTTGGTCAGTTAGTAGCACCGCGTCGGTGAGCGCGCGCGCATGTTACAATTGCGATTTTGAATTTCAAATTTCGAACGACCGTCCCGTTTTCTGCACAATGACGGCGTCACCGCCCTATGATACGTAAGTTTTTATTACTCTTTTTGTGTATATCCCTCGTTGTGCTGTTCAATGAGCTGTATTGTGAACTGTTTGCCACGTAATTTATATTGTAGGTAGGTGCTATTAGGTTTTTCTCGCGTTTAATGATGTTAGCACGAACTGGTTGTGTGTGGTGTATTGCTGTTTACAGCATCTGTCGCTATCTTATATTTATATCTTTACCGGGTTTATTTACCAATTTGAATCTAATGCCCTTTCGATATATTTCACCACTAATTAATATGTTGCGTCGCGTGTTTATCCAAAACAACTGTTTAACAACGAAACTAAGTTTTGAGATGCTTAAAATTTATTTATTTATATGCTTGAATTCAAAACGCATCAAAAACCGTTCTAAATCATTCAAAACCGCGTTAGATATAAACAAGAGGGCGCAAACCGGTCTGATGATTTCAAAATGATATTGGAATTTGGGGTTCACAAGTTAAGTAAAATTTATTCGCTATAATTGGTCTCGTACAGTACCAGGTGAAGTTAGCCCGGGGACTTAAGTTCCTGTTAATTTTCGAACGGCTTTTAAGTTTCAAATATTAAAAGAAGTAAATAATTCATATCTGTTAAATAACATTTTTGCGAATTGAAACGTGTTGTACGTGAAATATTTTGAAATAAATTGGAAATAATATTCAAATTGTTCATAAAAAGTACGTTAGCTAATTAACACCATTTTACCTATATCTAGTAATGAACCGCTAAGAAAGCTGTCTGCGTATTGTAAGAATTAAAAAATTTGTCATCTGTTATATTTAAAATTCATATTACTATTCAAAGAAACGACTCGGACGCATTCTCTAAATTTCAATCGTAATATTGTAAAATATTTAACGGACTAACAAAAAGCCTGTATCGATATTAATGCGATCCAATAATATATATAGCATGTATTTTTGATCAAAAGTCTAAATAGCATATTAAAAGCCCGGCTACATATTAAAACAGGATGTGAATGGAAGACCAGGTCAAAGGTATTTATAGTATGATAGCTTTGATGAAAGAAATAATAAACAACTGGGGACAATTCCACACACGGCTGTCTGATCCCAAATTAGGCAATTCAATGCCTGTGTTATGGTGATCGGATAGCTGATAAACATACATACGATATAGTACTTATATAGATATTTTTATTACAACCAGACACAGAACAAACAAATGTACTCATCACACACACGGTTGTCCTGGATGGGATCGAACCCATGATCTGCGGTTTTGCAGTCAGGGTCTCTAACCGCTCCACCACGAGGCCAGTCAAAAGAAAGGAAGAAAGGACCGTAGTGGTTGGAAATGCTTAACCTATCTGTCTGTTTGTCCTGGCAGGTTTGTATGGACAGAGATATTGGGCACTCGCTGCAATCTGCCTACGCCGTTACGGACCTGGCCTAACGATATATATGTCTAATCTTATATACGGGCGTGTTGTACAATTAATTATAAATTGATTCACGCAATGCAAGCGAAGTCACAGATAAACTCTAGTTGAGATAGAAAATATTAATTTTCACTACTTTCCTTTGAATTGAGTGTTGTAATTACAATAAAACCAACCGTAAAAATACTGTTACCGCGCGCTAATCGAGTTATATTTGCAATTATGTTATTAAATTTGTTAATCTTTCTTTATCTTTTCTGTATTAAGCCGCAAAAAGGTGTGGCAATAAGGTTGGTCTATCGCTGGCTTTAAGTTCAATTATGTTGTTGAATGAAGCTTTTTTCTTGATTACAAAAAGCATTTTTACAAAAAAAATTGTATTACATAATATTCAGTTGAAATTCAGTCAAAAATATTTTTATTTTATTTATTTATTCATTTTTGTCTAACAAGGATTACAATATTTGATGTTATGTAACTACGTCCTATTTCCTCCGTATTTCCGCCGCAAAAGGGCATACAATTTCTACTTAAATATAATATATGCATACTATGTATATACATACATACTTATGCCACTATAATACACTACATTCCACGTTAAAATTCATAATTTCTATTTTTTTTTAATTATTTCAAAGACCGAAGGTCATTAACCTACACCTCTAGAACGTGTAGACGGGGCCTGGTTTGGTAGACTGTACGAGTATACTCTCAAGTGTCCCACAAACAAAATTCATTCACACATCGGAATGTGTGAAGGTGTGTTTAAGAGAGCAGCAGGAAATTCAAAATAAAAGACAATTCTAATGTTTATAAATAACGTCGATAAATATGTGTGTGTGTATGTAAGTCACATAAAACAAATGCTGACGTCATTTACCAGCGGCTATTGTGTTCAGTATGTTTAGAAATGGCATCACATTGAAACGCACGTGTATGCCTATGTAACGAATGTCTATTTGTTTTCGTTAAGATTTGTTTAAAGTGTATTTTAACCAACTGATAATAAAACATTAAACTGTCCCATTCCTACAGTCTTATTAGTGGTTACGATTTTCTTCCCATAAATAACAATAATAAAATTGGAAAAATTGCATAAATGATCTTCTGGTTCCAATTTAGGTGGCAATTGAACATCGAAAAAAAATATTCATGTGATTCGTCAAAATCATCAAATACCTATTATTTAATAAAATCGTTTAAAAAGACAATTACTGTTGCGTTATCAAAAAATAAAAGATTAACACTAAACACGAAGTAAACTTATCTCACTTTTAAAGGAACGTTTTGTTTGTGTATTAAAAAAAATACAATTCAAACAGTCTTCGCGCAATTTTATTCCAATAACTTGGGAACTAACTTAGAAACGGAGGCAGATAACATGATTACTTGATTCATGGCTAGGGTGACCATGCTCGAGGTTTTATTTGAAGAGACTAGCAAACGAGCAGGCAGCAGTCACAATACCCGCTACCGCCCATGGACATCTGCAACCGACTCCTAACAGGACTGCTCCTATCAGAAGTTGGTATACGTTGCCACTGTCGAGGACTAAGGTGGTCATCTCTGGTATACACGTGAATCTGAATGTTGTAAAAACAACTGCTTCACGATAGAAATAGGTGTGTTAAAGGAAAGATAGTTCTTGTTATTGCTAGTTTCAGCGGCTCGACCAGCCAGTTGACTCAATTCTAGTTTATCAAATCCGGAAAGTTACAACAGCAAATTTTTTTTATAAACCTCGAATTTCAGTGCGTTGATCTAAAAGAACCAGTAATGTTTTTACCATATTTCACTCTTACAATGTTGTCATAGAGTAGCTATGATTAATTTGAACGTTATATAGTTTCATTACTTAAAGTATCTCTTTATACACGGACATAATACGAGTGTACATATTTATTAATGCAAAAAAGTAATGAAAGATGTTAATAGCATCATTTAATTGAAAACAATATTTTTTTCTCATCCTTTTTATTAGTGTGCTGGACCGGGTCTCCTCTCATGATGAGCGGGTAAGCATTTACAGTTCCGTATAATTTATTCGATTTTCTTAAGAGTCTTTGCTAAGCGAAAATGATGGTCACCCTACCGCCTTGTTTACAGCAACATGGAAGGCTGTTTTTATCAGCGGGTCATACTGAGCTTGATTAATGTTTTAATATAAGTTCCAAGCGCGATCCTATTACGCGTTTCGCACTGGCGGGAATAGGATGCGACTGTCTGAGGCGTCTGTTACTGGAGTTGGAATTTGATTAATTGAGAAGTTACCTTCAACTGGAGACGAAAAGTTTACCTTTCCTCAGTCACTTGTTAGAAGTGCAATCAGATATCGCCTATTCGAGGAACTTTTGGGCAATTATGATTGGTTTGTTAATTAGTGACCTTAGTGTGCGTGTCCACCAGGGATGAGCGAGGATGGGTAACGAGGAATGTGTTTGTTAAGAACCAATAGGAGAGGAACCTCGCTCCGCTACGCGAGCGTACTAAGCGAGGCTGGGTAAACGAAGGGATCCTATTGGTTCTTAACAAACACATTTCTCGCTACGCATTCTCGCTCATCCCTGGTGGAAACGCACCCTTAATTTTTAACGTATACACTACACATAAAGTAATAGCTATTATAGTAATGATGAAGATGTAGGTATTTTAGAATATTCTAGTACAACGAAAGTAGAGCGAATATATAGTTATTATTCCACTTCTCTTCTGATGCCTGTAACAGAGTAAAATCACAATGACAATGTTAATCTGAATGAACATGATTTTAAGTGTGTGTCCGTTTGCCTTAGCAAAACCTTTGAATTTGGAATATCTAATGGATACGTTCTATTGGATCATTTGTTTTGGAATTTGAATTTGGAATGTTATGAAAGTGGCAATCAAGTCCTATCAACCAATACAACGGTTGCTAAGAAATAAAGTGCTGAGTTTGCCCTACAATACAATAAACATTTTGAATTTGGAAAGTCGTACGAATACGTTCAATGTGATCATTTGTTTTCGAATTCGAATTTGGAATGTTAGGAAAGCGTTAGTAACATCATATCACTAACACAACGGTTAAGAAATAATTGTATTTGATTTGTTGTATTGCGGTTTCCAAGACGCACACAGTACAAGATATTTGATTGAATGGGCATCGTATTGCAATAGTGTCGAGTTATATTGTTGCACCTACCATGTCTTGAGAGCGTTGTGGTTAGTAAAAGCGCTTATGAAACACCAATTGGCGCTATGGAGAAGGTTTTTAGTATCTATTTTTCACAGTTTTTAGTATCTATTTTTCTCAGTTTTTAGCATCTATTTTTCACAGTTTTTAG